>BKZX01017520.1:0-16544 GCA_014362285.1 Fagus crenata
TTTGTTTTTTCCTAGGACAGCATCGATAACAAACCCAAAGTAAGTTCCTTTTTTATTTTTCTTAATTGAGGTAGTCGAGCTCTGAAGAATGATGAGCAGCATAAGTATTTCTTCTATTTCACTAGTAATTTATTAGGAATAATGCATCCAAAAATAAGCCATTGTGTACTGAGAAATTATTCGGTAGAGAATCCTCAACAGTATCATTAATATTATTAACCAAAAAATAAATCAGTATCCATTAGTCATTTTATCCAATAAAACATACCATGTGTTTTAACTTATTGAATCAAATCCTAATCACACCAATCAGCCAATGACATCATGATTAGCATTCTTGTGCTAATCCAAGTATACACATATTTTCGTCTTTTCACCTTGAGTAATACTACAGACACATTAATTTTCATAACATTCTTCATAACAATGTAGTTGACAGTTCTTTTATTAATTCTCACCTAGACCTATCACTAACATCACTTTATTTTCTACCATTCATAACTTGACACTTATGTAGTTGTGAAATATTTTGTGAAATTTGTTATGCCTCAAAAATTATTATTTTCACCTTTGGCATTAGTGCGATTAAAATATGACTTAATAAATAAATAAATAAAAAATGGTTTTTTTAGTGGTGTGATTAGTATCTGACTTAAAAAAAAAAAAAAAAAAAAAAAAAAAAAAAAAAAAAAAAAAAAAAGGCATCTTTTTTAATTGAGTGGGTGAACCACTACACATCGTGACCTCATGCACTGAATAATTTCTCTTTGTATACCCAATCACAAATCTCAACTCTCAAGGTCCAAGAAATTTAAATTTTAGGCAGAAATACACTTTTGGTCCCTGTGTTTAGGAGGTGTTTTCAATTTGGTCCTAGTGTTTTAATTTCATTCGATTGGGTCCCTGTGTTTTTAAACCATTTTCAATTTTACCCCTGAAGCTAACTCCGTTAGTTTTAATCCTACGTGGCAAACGGAAAACTGACATGGAATACTAAAAAATGACATGGCAAAACAAAAATAATTAAAAAATAATTAATTAATATTTAAAAAAATCCATGTCATTATCTTAATAAATAAATAAAAATTACATTAAATTAAAACAAAAAATAAAATAAAAATCCAAATTTTATTTTCTGAAAAAATAAAATAAAAAGAATTTAATCCCCAATTTATTTTCTCTCATTTTCTTTCACTTTCTTGCCAACCAAACACAACACACACTCACTTCTAACACTTTCCCTCACAAAACACCAGTTGAAACCCCTTTTCTATTAAACAAAAACTCAACACACAGACAGATCAGTTCAAATCAAATCAAATCCCACATTCTTCTCTCTCGGAATTCCAAAGACAGAAAAAAGGGGGGCAATGTTGAGCCCAAGACCAGCAACACCATCAACAGCAGTAACAGCGGCACAAACAACAGTCCAAGACTCGTTGGACTGCATGCTCCCAGGCCCACTGAGCCGCAACAACTTCGGATCCGCTAACCTCAGCCCCTCTGGCCTCCTCGGCTTCTCTGCCGGCAGCTTCGTTGCAACTCCCACCTCCAATTCCTCCAATTCTCTCTCTCCATTCGTCACCTCCGTTCGCTGGACCCCACTCCCTCTCAACTGTGACCTCCTCTCCACCGAGCCCTCCTCTTCTCACCTCCTCCTCGCCGTCGCTGATCGTCAAGGCCGCATCGATCTCTTCGATTTCTGCTCCAGATCCCCGATCCGTTCGAGACCGACTCCGCTTCGTCCAAATTGGGATGCTGCTTCTTCAAATATGACGCCGCACCAAAATATCTCTCCTGTCTTTCGGTGAGGGATAAGAACAGAGAGAGAGAAAGAAAAGAAAAAATAAGAAAAATAAAAAGAAGATAGGAAAAAAAAGTGTGGCTGACAAGGATTTTTTAAATATTAATTAATTAATTTTTTTTTGCCACGTCATTTTTTAGTAATCCTTGTCAGTTTTCCATTTGCCACGTAGGATTAAAACTAACGGAGTTAGCTTCAGGGGTAAAATTGAAAACGGCTTAAAAACACAAGGATCCAATCGAATGAAATTAAAACACTAGGACCAAATTGAAAACACCCCCTAAACACAGGGACCAAAAATGTATTTCTGCCTAAATTTTATAATATTTTCGCACACTTTCTCATAAAGAGAAAGAAAGGTGACAATTAAAAAAAAAAAAAAACCTTTAACTATTGTAGAGAGATAGAATAGAGGAAGAGTGGGATTGTTGAGCATAATTTTTAATCACTAAAAAAAATCATAATTAAATTTATAATTGTTGAAATGAGATAGTATGATTGGTGTTAATAAAAATGATATGAGTAATGAACCCATGTAAAATTCTTGTTACTTCAATTACAACTTACTAGCATATAACCCGTAAAAAGCACGAAAAAAACTCTATATAAAAACATAATGTGTATATGATCAAAATATATAAATATGTTCCATAAAAAAAATAAAACTGATAATAACAAATAGATGGAATTGCACCAACAACAAAAAAATAAAAGGAATTAGATAGTGTATAATAATTGAGAAAAAATAATTATCTTTAATTGATAAAAATATATATATATATATATATATATCAAAATGCCAGGAAAGCTCATGGAATTCGGCTTTTTTCTTGATTCTCCTCCTTTTCTGTTAACACTGTGGCTGCTTTCTCCAAGAATAAAAACACACTCCCTCCTTTTCTGCCTCTTTTTCAAAATAAAAAAAAATCCCCACGCTGCCTCTTTTTTCTTTCTTTTATAGGTTATTAATTAACCTATTTTTGCATCCCTTCCTTGGCCCCACGTGCACCTTACTTTAGGTTATAGAATAACCTTTCTTTCTTTCCATTTTTCTAACTCGTGTGCAAACATATTTATCTCCTGCCACCTATTCCCTTCTTTTAGGTTATATCTCATTAACCTTCTTTTAATTTCTCTTACCGTCACTGTTATTTTCTTTTTATTTATTCTCCAAAAAGCCTCCACGGATATCCTTCAGGTCGCGTGTCTTATGAAGCCAATGATTATTAATCAATTTTAATCTTTAGGAAATAATCCTTTGTGGCTCACCACTTTGTGTCACCATGTTGCCAACCATTCATGTGCAATCCCATTGGACAATAGAGAAAAGAAAATGGATCTGCATTAATAAAATAAATCTAAATGAGACACATAGAATTTGTATTTAGATAATACACGTAAAAGAATAAATTCCATGTTATGCAATGGTATGAAAGAATTGTCTTAATTTACGTGTAATTGAGAATTTGATGCAAGAAAATTCCATTAAAGTCATATGAAAATAAGATTAATGAGTCATAATTCATGACTCATAATTCATGACTCATCAAAAAATAAGTAGAAGAACAAAACTTGTACCAGATTATTATTGTTTAGATGTTACGTAAGCAGATTATGAAAGAATGAAGAACCTTCAATTTAACGTGCTCTATTTATTTTCCTTCTATCAAGGAGTATGTCTGTTCAGCAAATGATATCTTAAGTGATTGTTCACCAATTAATACCTTTTCACTAAAAGAGTACTCCTAACACGGAGAATTTGTTATTTTTTATTTTTATTTAAAAGTGTGTGGCAGTTATTAAATCAAACCACTTAGAAAATTTAAACAACGTATTAATTTTTTTTATAATCTTTAAGAAGTCTTCTAGTATCAGGAGATTATCATAATTGTAAGATTTTTAATATGATATTTTATTAAGATGTCTTTCAGTAGTAGGAGACTCATTTTAAAGAATTTGTTATTATTTATTTTTATTTTAAAGATTTTTATTATGATATTTTAATAAGATATCTTTTTAGTAATAGAAGACTTATAATTAAGAATTTGTTATTATCTATTTTTATTTAAAAGTGTTTGGCAGTTATTAAATCAAATCATTTAGGAAATTTAAACAATGTATCACTTTAGAAATTTAAACGATAGATAGACATGCCACTTGTCATGATGTGAGACATCTAGGTTTTAACGCTTATGTCTTCTGCTTTTAGATATTACTAGGAAACCAAAATGTCTCCTAATTGGACCATGTCCTTGGCGAAATTGAAAATGTATTTTTCTTCGAGCCTATTCAAAGTTAGAGTTTTCGCTTCCTTTACAATCTACTTGGAAGAGAGGAAATGAATATATGGAATGGATTGAAAATGATTTTTCAAAAGAATCTTTCATCCATTCCCCGGTTTGAAAGTTCAATAGGAAGGAATGAATTGGTTATGAGGTAATGTTCTTCCATTTAATCCCCTCCCAAGGATTCCACCCAAACGTGAGAGGAACACCCATTCCTTCAATGAAATGGAAGTGATATACCATTTTTATTCCAATTTTGAGAAGAAACAAATAAATTGTGAATGATATAATAATAAAATTATATATTTCTTTCATTTCAAATCCCCATTTTATAAATTCTCAAACACACTAAAAAAACAAAAGTCATGTTCTATTGCATTCTATTTCATTATTTAATGAATTTCCCATTCCATTCTTTTAAAACTCTCAAACATAGTGTTAGGGAAGTTTTCGTTTCTCGAATCATTTATAGAATGCGGATGGTTTATTATGACAACAAAATTTCCTCTCAGCTTCTTTGGTTATGTTAATTACTGCAAGACCTTGGTGCAACTCAATATACTACCTCACCAATTTATTGTGACAACCGAAGTTTCATTCATATTGTTCACAATAACGTGTTTCACAAGCACACCAACCATATTGAGATCAATTGCGGCTTAGTGCATCATCATTTGCATTAAGTTTGAGGGGACACGTTAAAATATAAATTAGATAGTTGTTGGCCGAAAGAGGACTTACCGCCTTAGTCCATTACTTGGGTAAGACTCTTGTTTCCAGTATATCTTTTTTTTGGTTGTGCACTTATAAGAAAATAGGCTTATACGTACAGTGTGAACTGATCTTGTACCAAGTGGATTTCATTGATAATTGCCCTCAAGCTTTTGAGATAGTGGATTCATGGAAACTGGTCACTTTTTTTGATTCATGGAAAATTGTCACTTTAATGACTAAACAATCTGTATTCGGGGCTACCTTTAAATTATTTTGCTGAACTAAATGATTATGGTGCTTTTGCTTTTTGACTCATTGGTTAGGTGGCTTTTGCTTTCATTTTTATCCTTAGCTGCTAAATGTAGTGGCTCGGTTGATTGAAAATAGCAAGGATAAGCTTTCACCACATAATCACTTTTAATTATTTTGTGCCTATGAGTACATTATCTTTGCAATAATAAGTATGTGACACAAACACAAAAAATTGTTGAGATAGAACAATGTGATTGGTATAAAAAAGAAAAAAGAAAAAGAAAAAAAGAAGAAGTAATTAAATGATAAGACAAAAGTAATATACAATACTCATAATTGACAACCCAATAATGCAAAAGTAACATTGCCTTGCACCGCTCGCACCACACACATACATCCATGTGGACATTTCAATTATGAACATCAACATCTACAAATGCCCACCAATCCATTATAAAAGGTTAGAAGAAAGTAGAAGAGTAGTGGCCATCTTTTTGATTTCTCCATTCATCACTCGATTGCCATCTACTCCTTTTAGTCTCTTTGTTCAATAATTGCGTTTGCATTAGAATTTTTGTATACAAGATGTTTGGAACAAGTAAGTTATCAAAAAAATGTTGTGTATTACAATTTACAAGTAACTACTATCTTCAATTTATATTTGCATCCTTTTATGTATTACCCATGACATTATTCAAATGCAAAATCCACACGAATTAGTTTATTGAGAAAGCAAAAGCACCATAATATATTGTAGCCGAGTACAAATATTCAAAGATAGAGCTCCACATACACCACTGGAATCCAAAGCGTGGGTGAACTGATGATGTGCCGTTATAAATAAAATTATCTCAGCCGGGTAGTGGGGTGAGAACAAAGAAAAAGAAAAGGAACTTTGTAATATAATAAGCACATTTTGAGGAAATTAATTTTCTTGACAAAGTGGTTTCCAATTTCCAGTGGATTTATGTAGGGCTATCTTTGAATTTTTTTAATGGGCTACAATTATGTGCTTTTGCCTTTTCTCTCATGAGTCATGGGTTAGGTTGGTTTTGCATTTTCCACTAATTGGTTGGGTTGATTTGCTTTTTGAGTAATTTTATGTTATTTGGGATACCACTTTTTCCATAATTTATTTAAGCTTTGATATGAAGTAGGGGTGGCAAAATATGCCTAAACCCATTAACCCACCCAACGCACTCACTAATTATCCATCTAAACTTATTTATTTAAAATAAATTGGTAAATGGGTGCTGACCCAATTAGGCCTAATTAAGTTAGATTTAATTGAGTTTTAACTAAGTTGTTTATTGGGTCCTATTAGGATGGTTCATGAAGGATTTATGCCGTGAAGTTTGATTTGTAAATATGAAAAGTAAAAGTATCTCTCAAGTTTTCGTTACCAAGAAGAGTACTCTAATGGTTTTCCACTATTACGTTCAAATGTTCCTATATTACTTTTTCAAGGTCCCATGCATGGAAGACAAAGAAAAAGAAAAAGATATAGTACAAAATCAAAAGTTCATTACTTTGTAAAAATGGGAAAATCCGTGGGTTGAAGAGAAAGAGATCAATGTGAACTGATCATGTACTGCGTGGACGTCATTGACTAGAGAGTTGGCCCTCAAGCATTCGAGATTAATGTATGTGGGCTACAATTATGATGCTTTTGTTTTTTCTAGCAAATGTGGTTTCATGAATCTTTTGTGTAATGATATGGATATCACCTTTTTCATAATACCATTTTTATTATTCATTAATCATGTTAGGTTGCGTCAATAGTATTGACTATTATTTATTTATTGTTTTCTTTAGCTGCTTATTTATTGTTTGCACAAATTAAGTTAGGTTTAACTCAATTTTAACTGAGTTGCTTAGTGGATTATTTTTATTTATTTATTTTTTTCGTTAGCTTATTAACATATTTGTTTATATGCGTTTTTTTTTAAACTATTACTTCTTCTCAATAATACTTTTATTAATTTTCAACAAATAAGAAAATGGTATCCAGCACAAAAATTTTGTTTATCATTTAAAATTTCCAAGTATTTTTTACTTAAATGGTAGCAACCACAAAAGTCGCTATGTATAACAAAAAATTCATGTGATTTAACAATTTAACAATTTCGTTATAGCTATGATAACTAATCTAAAATATATTATGTGTTATAACTTATATAAGTTACAAGTAACTGATCAAATCTTCGATTTACAATTTGTATCCTTATGCATTTTCCTATAGGAGGATCTAGGCAAATCCTATAAACTTTACTAGGAGGTGATGACTTTCTCAAATGAGGATATATATCCATCAGATTTAGGACCAAAAAAAATAGTCTATCTCCAATGAATAATGGAATAATTTGAGGAAATTTGTAACATCCCAATATATGAAGAGTTTAATGGTTTTCCACTATTGGGTTCAAATGTTCCTATATAACTTTTTCAGGGTCCCATGCATGGAGGACAAAGAAAAAGAAAAAGAACTGTGTCCATCATTAATATAGTACAAAATAAAAAAGTTCATGACTTTGTAAAGAAAAACATCTTTCTTGTCTATGGGTTGAAGAGAAGAGATGAGTGTGGAGTGTGAACTAATCTTTGACTAGAGTTGGCCCTCAAGCTTTTGAGATATGTTAAGAAAGAGGACTAAGAATATATTACTGCACTTTCTATTTGGTTTCTCCTTTCCTTTCATCAACCAGTTACCATCTACTCTTGTTGCAGTCTTTTCTTGTGTTATCCATCAAATTCCCATTTTCCAGTATGGCTCTATAAATTTTTGTAATCAGTGCATTTTTCTTTATAAATTTTTTTGACTGAATATGCCAACGGATTTATTGTTGTATCATGGCCTCACATCTTTGGGGATTCAACCATGAACTCCAAGAATGATAATCACCTATACATGCTTGCCAAAATAAATTATTTCACCTCACTGCATAGACTCCAATCACACACCAATCGGGAGATTCACAAACGGCAAACCATGGTTTCTAGGCTTGCCTTCTACTTGATAAGAGTTTAAAATATTCTTAATTTGACCGTGTGAAAACAGAGTCTAATATATGTGTATGTGTAATTTGTCATCATTATATGATTATCTTTATGCACAACATATAATTTCATGTTAATTAGCATGTTGATGGTTGTGGTTGTCAAAGGCATATGAGAAAAACTTATTTGATTGATATGAACAACTACAGTTATTAGAAAGAGATTTGACATTGCAACATATCTAACAAACTTATTTGGTTTTAAAATTGAGTTGGCATATAATTAGATATCTACATTGGAATGGATAATACAAAGAATTTGTATTTGTGAATTTCCTAATCATGTTAAGGCTAATAGATGAGGCTCCAATCAACATCCTAAAAGTAACATGTCATGAATGCGTGAGAAGTGACAATATTAAGTGTTGATATATGAATAGAAAACTAGGCATCTGGCTTTATGTATATCAGGCAAAATTTATTTGTATAAGCATATGCTTTTATTAGGTTTCATTTGTCCAGTCATTAATAACCAAAGATATAATATTGCAGTTGAAAGAAGCATTGGAGTCTTAATAATCTTGAATCAACCATTTTGCTAAATGTCAAATTAATAGTACTCACCGAGAATGCATGACTTAAGAGGAAGATACACCTCCGTTAGTCCATTACTTTTTTTTTTTTTTTTTTTTTTTTGAGATAGAAATCTATGCACACAGTATTTAGGAAGGGTAGAGGGGATTTGAACCTCTGCCAATTGAGGGGAGGGAATTTCCTTGCACCTTTAGTTCATTACTTGTTTCCAGTATCTCACATTCTCACTCACATTATTATACCTACAGTGTGAACTGTGAACTGATCTTGTACCACGTGGACTTCGTTGATAATCGCCCTCAAGCTTTTGAGATAGTGGATTCATGGAAACTGGTCACTTTTTTTCATTCATGGAAATTTGTCACTTTAATGACTTAACAATATGTATTCGGCTACCTTAATTCTATTAGTAAATAGTTATGGTGGTTTTGCTTTTCAACTCATGGGGTTAGGTGGCTTTTTCTTTTATTTTTATCCTTAGCAGCTAAATGTAGTGGCTTGGTTGATTGGAAATAGCAAGGATAAGCTTTCACTACATAATTACTTTGAATTAATTTGTGCCTAGGAATACATTGTTTTTGCAATAAGAAGTATGTGACAAAAAAATGTTGTGTCTTACAAGTAACTAATATCTTCGATTTTATATTTGCATCCTTTTATTTATTATCCTATACGTGAATGTAGGCGAATCTCTATAAGTTTGACGAAGAGGTCATGGCTTTTTCAAATGAGGATAATATATTTACATCATCCATCAGATTTAAGCCAAAAAAGAAAATTAAAAGAGAATATATTTCCTAGTAATAATGGAATAATTGGAGGAAATTTGTAACAGAATATCAAAATTGTTTAATGGTTTTACATTGTGGCTGTAGCTTGTAGGCTGTAACATGACTCGGAGATTAATTTTTCTTGTGGAATGGGTGGGTTGAAGAGAAGAGATGAGTATGAAGTGTGAACTGATGATGTATCGCGTGGACTTCATTGACCAGAGTTGGCCCTGCAACCTTCTTCTTCTTTTTTGTGTGGACAATTATAATTTAAATATCTTATAAGAAAAGTGATTACCCATGACATTATTCGAAAGCAAAATCCACACCAATTAGTTTATTGAACAAAGCAAAAGCACACCATAATATATTGTAGCCTAGTACAAATATTCAAAGATAGAGCCCCACATACGCCACTTAAATCCAAAGAGTGGAGAGAACTGATGATGAACCGTTATAAATAAAATTATCTCAGCTGGGTAGTGGGGTGAGAACAAAGAAAAAGAAAAGGAACTTTGTAATATAATAAGCACATTTTAAGGAAATTAGTTTCAGTATGTAGGGCTACCTTTGAAATTTTTTACAGGGCTACAATTATAGTGTCCCATTCGGTTTCTTGCTTAAGAAATTAGGCTATGATATCTATGTTTTAAAAGCATACTTTCATAGATGAATTAAAATGGTACATATGAATTCAAGATCTACATTCTTTGTATTTTCATGTATTTCTTTTTAAAAATAATTTACAACTAAATGAATGCTCCAAACCAAATTCATCCTACGATTTTGAGTTCATAAAGAAAACGTAAAAAAATGCCTACAAGTAGTTGACAATCAGATAGGACAGAGCAAGATGTTCCTCAGAATTAGTACCAAGTACTTACTACTACATTCACGCTGCTACATTTTTCCATAAACATTTGTCCCTGGGAATAAAAGAATTATTTAAAAAAAAAAAATAGGGAGTATTCAATAAATTAAGAATTGCACCAAGATTTGTTAAGGAAAAAAAGGATGAATGCAGGTTTGGTTTAACTATGCATGAAAATGATTTACATGACAAGAACATCTTGCCTTCAAAATGGCAATTGTATAAAAAGCATGTACTACAATTCTAGAATCAGAACAAAAGGTGGCTCAAGCGCATTTTATCAAATAGCTCAATAGTTATCTTAAAGTGGCAACACACCCTTTTTACTATAATCAGATTTATAGTATCTCAATTAACTTAATGCTTGCAATTATTTAATATAATTTTCTCTTACAAAGCTACATACACCATGATTTATTTAATGTATTATCATGAAGGAGATTGGTTTCAAATGTATATGCAAGCAATCACCCCAATGGATCCAGGTTTCTATCCATATGATACTCTGAAGAGGGAAAGGAAAGAGAGAGGTCTGAACCCCAAACTTCTATAGAGCATCCCATCTTAGATATTTGTCAGAAATTACAATCATATTTCTTGTCCTCCCTTGAAGAAGGGTACAGAAAAAATTACATTTCTTCCACATGATTAATCATGGAATCTCTAAAGATCTTTATTGCAAAATCGATTTTCTCTCAAAAGACCTATTCAACCTCACTTCTGACACTAAGATCAAAGTTGGTCTTTTCTCTTACATTAAAACATATACTCCTCATTTCATAGCCTCCCCCATACCTTGAGAGCCTTCAAGTTCCTAGACCAAACCTCTTTGTCTTTGCTCAAAGTTCTGCAAATGTCCTCTTTGTCCAACAGAATTTTTTGGGTTCAAGTAATATAAAAATATATAGTTCAAGTAATATAAAAATATATAGTAAGACAAACAACCCCTTATGTGTAATTTATTTTCATACTAACTTGACCAAGAATTGCCCTTTCTTAACTATCTATTCTTTCTGTTAGTGAGATATTGAAGAATATTGAAGCAAGAATGAAGAATTGTCAAATGAAAGCTAAAGATATTATCAGAAAGAAAAATTCCATTAAAATGAGGAAAATCTTTTATCATAAAACATAGTTTGTGGTCTTACATGATCAACTTCAAATTTTATCTTTTTTTTGTCTATACTTGGGCAGAAGGTTCATCTTGGTATATAATCATGTTCAGCTGTCTCTTATTTGGCTTACTTGGAAGTTTACAAAGCAGACAGACGAAAATAAATATGAACATGAAAACAAACCACATTTCTATTCACATATCAAAGGAATAGATATTAGTGAAATTGGGGTAAGTAAATAAGCCATGGGTATTTGAGAATAAATAACTACTCACTCTAGAAGTTTGGAAAAAAGGCACTGACTCTATTCTCCAGACATAAAGCCCAATTTTACAACCACCAAAAGAACAAAATCAAATTATAAAAGAATAACAAAGCACTCAGCTATTTTATCAAACATATTGCATGCATGTAACAAAAAGTTTTGCTAGTTTCGTCAACACCAAAATAATAATGCGTAATTGGAGGGAGAGAGAAAAGGAGGTGGTTTTCTAGAGTTTTGTGTACCAATCTTTTCCAGACTTCAAGCCAAGCTTGCAATGGACACATAATTTTTTATTCAGCTAGCAAGCATCCCAAGTTTGTGTCATGGTCGTTGTCAAGATCCAGCCACCAAACAAACAGGCATATAGTTATATATTCCCAGGAAAATAAAAATAGAAAAGACTCACCTTGGGTTGTTGTGGAATGGTCAAGCATTTTGACAAACACCTTGTAGACAATATCAGAAGAGCTCAATCCACTGGCCTAAAAAGCCAAAGCTATCACAACATCGGCAACCCATACCACAAAACGTGCACACACTGAAAAGGTTTTTAGTAAAAAAAAAAAATCACAAATCCACTAGGAAAATAAAGAAAATCTGAAAATTTTAAAGAAATATAAAAAAGACTCACCTTGGGTTGTTGTTGGGGAAGCATGTACTGAAGTTCTGAAAGATTTAAATAGGAGACTGAGCAGAAGTGTGGCCATGATTTTAGTAGGCGTTAGAAGAGGCTGGATTTAATGGGGAAGAGGAAAAGATAATCAGGGAGGCAGTTGAGGAGTTGAGCGATAAGAGAGAAAAAAAGGGGAAGTAGGCGTTAGAGGAGGGAAGGGGAATAGACAATTAGAGAGGGAGATGAGTCGAACGGTAGAGAGAGAAAAGAGAGAAAGGGGAAAAGGAGAAGAAGAAGTGTGAGGGGAGAGGATAAGGATCCTCTCCTTATCCGAGGGGAGAGGGAGAGATGTGTGTAAATGTAACCTGGATTTAATGGTGGGTTAGGAATTATATGGGAAGAGAGAGGCTGTAATCAATTTAAAGGCTTCAATATCCCTTTTTTTTTTTTTTTTTTTTTTTTTTTCTTTTTTCTTTTTTTTATAAGAAGGCTTCAATATCATTAAACTTTAAGGCTGTAATACTTTAATATCCTTGATTTTATTAAGGTTTTAATCAAGATCAACAGAGGAGAGAGAGGAAAAAATGATATACATGAAGAGAGAGATAAGTATGAATTGGATTATTGTGGGAATAAGAAAGCTGATGTGGCACGCTTTGGAGAAGGTAAAACATTTTCTCTCTGCTTCAAGTTTTAATTTATATACCAGTCGCAAACCCATGCGATGCACCGAGAAATTATTGAAAATGAGATCTAAAAAAGTTGTGTATAACATGTCTTTCGTCTAATTATATGGATTTAAATTTCTTGCATTAAAAAAAAATTAGAAAAAGAAAAATGCTAAATATGCCAAATTTCAACCAACAAATCATGTTTCGTGAACTTCTAGAAAGAGTAAAAAGGTTACTCCTTTTTTCTTGATTGTGTACATTGAAAATTGAAATACAGGAAAATGGAAAGAGACAACAAATAAATGAAGTGTATGTTGGAGAAAATTTATTCCTATATTTGTTAAGTAGATTGAAAAGTAGACATTGACAACCTTCTATTCCCTTATTACAAAAGGTCATAAATAAAATTCTATTCCCTCAATACAAAAGGTTATAAAACGCCGCAACTACATAAAGGTATAGAATTAAGAGGGCTCATGATAGTAAACGGAGCTTGAATATTAACATGTACAAGGCCAGCCAAATCATTTTGGGGGCCTAAAGCAAAAAAATATAAATGAAGCTTTTTTCTTTTCTTTTTTTTACTAAAACAAAATTGACCCTTTACAAGAAAGTTTTGAATAGATTATATCTCTTTTATAAAAATTAGTTTAACAAAAAGAAAAGTCTTGAATATGCTCTATTATCGAAATTATAGACTTTCATATAATATTGTGTATAAAGATAAAGATGTTCTATTTACACATGGAGGGTGGAGAAAAAACTCAAATCCTAAGTAATGAAGACTCTAACCTTAGCTTTTATTTATACAAAATAGTAGAACAACTTCTTCATCTAAGCAATGTGGGACTTGTGGAGCCTTTTATTTAATTTTTATTTTAAATGTGGGGCCTTTTTTATATGGGATATTATATATTGTCTAGGACAATAAAGACAATATATAATATATACATATGCTAACATGCATCCCCACTCAAGCTCAGGCCAAAGTTGCTAAAAATTACATTATTTTTTTTTTAAGTTTTTAGACCAAACATGACTCTTGTGATGTTTATTTGAAATATGGACTCGTTCAAAATCGTCTTTGTAAAAGACACTTTTAAACGTGAAAATCGTCTTTCTGAAAGACACTTTTTGACCAAAGTTTTTATATTTCTCAAAATCGTCTTTTCTAAAGACAACTTCTGACCAAAATTTGGTTAGAAAGTGTTTTTTAGAAAGACACTTTTCACGTTCAAAAGTGTCTTTCACAAAGACGATTTTGAATGAGTCTATATTTCAAATAAACATCACAAGAGTCATGTTTGACCCAAAAACTTAAAAAAAAAAAAAAAAAAAAAAAGAGTATTTTTGCGCAAGTTTAACCCTCAAACTCAAGGTGGTTTGACAAAAGTCATCTTAACTTTGGAAACAAGACCATGGAAACGGCCAGGGGAAATATCTTTCGTAAAATTGTCAATAGTCTAATCAGAGGAGCTAATGGGAAGGAGGCGCAAGGAGCCAACAGAAAGATGGTGACACACAAGATGACAATCAATCTCAATATGCTTTGTGCGTTCATGCATGGGAAACATCATTATGTGCAATCTGAATAACACTGCAATTGTCACAATGAATGACAGTCGGTAAAGAATGTGTAAGACCCATATCTTACAACAGTCAGCGAAGAGGGAGAAGTACTTTAGAGGTACTATTAGCAAGAGAATGGTATTTTGCCTCAGTGCTAGAGCGGAGGATGTAAAGCACGACAACATAATGTGTAGAGTGGGGAGTAGCCAAGAATTGGCTTACTAAATGTATTGTATGAGCAATATCAGGTCAAAACTATTTTTTGGATTGACTAAACTTGAAAACAATTAAATAAAAACCATGAAGAAGTTACAATTAATATAGGTTTTGTTTAATTTATGATGGATTTAATTTATTATATATTTTTTCTAGGATGAGAAAGCTCTATAGAATGCTGTATAGATGCTTGTATTTTTACAAATGTTTGGCCTTGCCTGTGCTTGATGTCGAATTGGTTCTCTCTCTTAATAAAATCTTACTGGTTAAAAAAAAATAATAATAATAATAAAAATCTTAATTTTTTATTAAGATACACTGCATTGCAACTAGACATGTTACTACAATAGTTGGCATCCCTGCTAGTGCTTTTATGTTTCTTGTTGGAATTGTCGCAGCAAATTGGTAAAGTATGATAATATTTAAATAAAGAAAACCACACAAAAGAAAGCATCAGTATTTATATGGTTCGGCAATATACCTACATTCACATGGCGTGATCTAGTCTCCTTCTTTACTATTGAGAAATATTGAGTACATGGTGTAAGTTTGAACCACTCAAGTTTAATATCCCAAACCCAAGCCCTTAACCCCTTGTACAACCTTCTCAATTGTACCTGTCAAACCAGTACAGAAAACTCTCTGCACTTTGTAAATAATACAAAGTTCTCTTGGTATTTTGATGATAAGTGTGATAGCCAATTTATAGGCAATTGTCCTAATGGCAAAGTTGTAAGAAGACAAGGGGCTTTGAAGTCCAATTTGTGAGGTCACAGACAATATCTTGAATAAGGCATGCATGTATCTTTGCATTAATTATACATTTGGCTTGTCTGCATGCTTGTCTACTTGACAATTTGAGCCACACATCAACAATTCTCCACTTTGGTGAAAAATTTGGCAACCTCGACCTTACACCTTAGGTCTGCATCCTGATAGATGCCCATCCTCACGCCCTGGGATGCTTCACTTTAACAGTGCGAAAGATTGATCAGTTCAAGCAATGCTTGAACTTTTGTGCAGAGACCGGTTTTGTCAACACGTTAGCTGCATTGTTCTCTGTATGAACCTTTATCAACTTTAACTTGTCTTCTTCTATCCTTTCTCTGGTAGCATGATATCTGACGTTGATGTGTTTTGTCCTGGCATGGTATACTTGATTCTATGCTAAGTGTATAGCACTTTGACGGTAACAATGTAGCTCCAACCCTTCCTGATCCAATACCAATTCCTTGACTAAACCTGTCAACCACAAAGCCTCCTTGGCAGCTTCCACTGTTGCCATATAATTCGCTTCAGTTGTGGATAAAGTGGGGGTTGATTGAAGCATAGAATGTATTCCGATGTTAGCTGCTTCTTGATAAATGTAAGCATTCCTTCTCCTAATGCCTTGTAGAGAAGTTTCAAACTCTTTCTCTTTACCAATTTTAGCCTGCAGGCAATTGTATCCTCATTTGAACATTTGAATGGATGCTCACTTTTCCTTTACTAAGAATGCTATAAGATAGAGGAGAAAATTAAGCTATCTATATGCGATACAAACATACAATAAGCTATCAAAGTTTTAGGATGTTCTCCTTAGAAGCATCCTTTTTAAAATCCATAAAAGTAGAAACTAGAACAATTAATCTTTCTCATCTATACAATAGGTGCATCACAAACATAACGTTTTAACTAGAATCTTTGAATTGAACTCACCAGCCATCTAGGAGATTCTAGAATGAAGAATAGGCCTAGAAGTTCTAGTATACATGGAATAGCACCTGAAAATTTCAGATCCAAACAAATAAAATTAACACAGAGCAAATT
>BKZX01017522.1:0-13058 GCA_014362285.1 Fagus crenata
TAAAATTTAGTTTTGATCTTGACCCTTTAATGAAAAAACAATTTTTTAACTTTTAATATTTTTTTATAATATTTTAAAATTTTAATATATTTGAACGAAGTCGGAGAAAACAATTTCTATCCTACTAATTGTTCAGAGCATTCTCAATGGATTGTTTAAAATTTAAGTCAAATTTTAGTTTTAGAAACTACTTTTCAATTTTGCCTAATCACTTTTTAAAACACCCTCAACCGATTCTTTATTTTCAACTCTATTTTATTATAATATTATTTATTTTTTTATTTTTTTATTATATTATTCAAAACTTTCAAACACACAAACCAATAAAAGGAGAAAGAGAGAGAGAAAAAAAAAGAGAGAACTAATTAAAAACAAATGATATAATAAAATATTATTTTGCCTAAGCTATAATACTTGGGCAAAAATACCCAAGTACTATAGCTTAAAGTTATTTTGCCTAACATGTTGTTAGTTCAATGGGAGCGGTTTTGGGGTTCATAAGTCATATTTCGGCTTAAATGATATTTTGCCTAACCGGTTGGGAATGCTCTTACGATACTATTACCCCTGACACTCAATTTTTCTTTATTGCAGAAACTTGTGGTTACATCATCATCAACCGGGTACAAAAGACGCGTGAATGGAGCCAGCTTCATGAATTGTTTTGCAAATAATTGTATAAAACAAAATAGGATTTTGTTAACGGGTGCCCTTAGAGCAATGGTTAAGAAGCACTAAATACTTACACTTTACGGGAAATAAAAAAATTTTAATATTAAAATAGTAAATGAAAATATTGAAGTACTCTTAAAAGCTGTTTTTATATTATTTTAATATTAAAATTTCACTACTTCCTATAAAGTAGAAACATTAAATGCTTCCTTAACCATTACCCTAATGGCACTCGTTAATATGACCAACAAAATAAGGGAAGACAAATTCAAAAAGTTATGCACGCATGATTGAAACACATGTGAAAGTCTGAGCATCGCTTAACCTTTTTTCTTTATTATAGTATTCCTTCCTTCATATCCATTTTAATACACTCTAAAAAATATCCATTTAAAATATATATATATATATATATACATATTTTCAACTTTATTAAACCAAAATTTAAGAATATATATGAGATTAAATAAAGAAAGTAAATCTACATTCTAGGCATGAATCTATTATACTAAAAAGAAACTAACCCAAACATACTTCTCATATTTGACTTTTTTTTTTTTTTTAACAACTAATAGTGCCCGTTTGTGAATTCTAACCCATGCCTAATTGAAATTCACAAGTTAGGGGTGGGCACAGATCAAACAGGTCGGATTTGGGGGTAATTTATCAACCTACTCGACTGAGTTGGGTTTCCAAAAACTCAATCCGTTGACCGTCCATTAAGGTGGTCGAATCAGGTGGTCAGGTTAACTGATCAATAAAGACTAACAAAACTCAAATCAAAATTTGACAAAAATTGATATCGAAACTCAATCACAACAACCCTACAAAACCCACGCACAACAACCCACCCATAAACACAATCCATTCACAGCAAAACCCACCAAACCCAATCGTTAAAGCTCCATCAATGGAGCATCAACCACAAAAATATGAAACCATAAAGATAGAGATCACTGCAAGTTCACAACCATAGAGAGAGAGAGAGAGAAATCATGATTTGGATTGCTGGAGCTGAGAAGGTGTGGCGGTGGAGCTCGACGCGATAAGACGATCCACGGTTTGCTCAAATCGGACGGTCCACAAGCTCTTTCAACATGTTTGTTGACGAGAGCGATGGACTTGGCCACAAGCTCTTCTAGCGTTCCACGAGTTGTTTGGTTTCGATGGTGGTCCACGAAAAGTCTAGGACAAAGTCCTAGGTTTTGATCATCTTGCTGTTTCCAATCAGCTCACCAAATTTCATGCGATCCTGATGCTCCCAACATTCCATAAATGAATTGTCCATGTGTGCTACTACATCAGCATTGGAAATAAGGCAATAAATTCAATTGCTTTTACCATTAATTCTTTCTCTTCATTTGTTCTGCCTTTTTGTTGGAAAGCCTACATGCATTTTCTATTTCTTTGCTTCTTAGTAATTATTGACAGCAGCAGGTGCTTATTCTTTGGTAGACATGGTCAACAACATAGTTCAATTAAACGAGATAAGAAAGATGACCTGGGTCTATTTATTTTATGTTTGCTTTTTCTATGGAGATGTTCTTTAAGTTGCCTAGAAAAATCAATATGAACACTGAAATTTATTTGCTTATCGATTTTCAAAGCAAAATTCTGTCTCCAATATCAATTTAGATAAAAATTAAAGCCTTCAAATCATTTGAATAAACATCTCAGGATAAGATAGTCCATAAATATGCATACTTATTGTTTGAACTGGATGGTAGGGCAACCAGGTGATGGAAAAGCCATTAATTGTCATTGGGAACTATTGCCTTCTCTTTTTTTAAAAGTATGCGGGCACAGTTGAGTTGAGTGTGTAAATTTTTCTGTGAAAAATTATATGTTGGTAGCAGAACTATATATTTTTATAGATGTTCAATCAACAAAATTGCCGGACATATTGATATAGGAATATAGGATGCTACATCTAGTAGAAGTAGCACACGAAAAAAGAAAGAAAAGAATAATATCATTATAAGGAAAGATGGCCCTCTCCTTATTCTTCTTTGGGTCTTAAATTTGAATAATACAACCTACTTGTGCACATGTGTGTGCACGCACATACAGAGTTTGAATCATGAAGAATCATGAAATAGGCTATACGTATGATGTTACATTTGTTTTGAAATGACAAGCAAATACCACTCATGAGTCATGACACAATCCAACTCTTTATACAATGTCTACATGTAAACTTCCTAAGAAGCTGTGTTTGGATATGGATGGTGTTGTTAGAAAATTTTGATGGAGGCCAAGAAAGTCTGGTAACAAATACTATTCCTAGGTGGCCTGGAAGGAACTTTGTCAACCTTTCTCTGCGTTGGATGTTTAGGATTTCAATCCTTTGAAAGCTTCAATGAAGCAATGATAGCCAAATTGGCTTGGTGGATGTTATCAGGTCGGGATAGTTTATGTATTACAATTTTGAAAGCTAAATACCATGTGGGTTCCAACTGGCTGAATTCTCCTCCAACTAGAGCTGCATCTTTTGTCTAAAGGGGTATTGAAGGGGCAAAGTCTTTGCTACCTCGGGGTGCATGTAAATTGGTAGGTTCTGGTGATTCTATTCTTTGAATTTTTGAGCAAGTCCCCAGTCCTTTGTAACCATTTGCAATGAGGATCTCTCTGGGTCCTTGGTGATGTTGCTCAATAATAAGTGGTGCTTTGTAGCACAGAAAAAGGGGTTGTCGATCCTTAGGGAGCTTGTGTTTTCAAAAGACAATGTAAATAACTGTTTATAAGGGTAAAACATATTGGTTTATGGAAATTTAATATGTAAAAAGGCACTAGAGTTTCGGGGTGTTTCTCTATACCAGTATGATTCCCTTGTAATCCCGTTAAAAACTTTGTTCCAAGAAAAAATATACAATTGATTGTTTTGCTTTAAAGACCTTTTGACTTGGTTGAACTAAAACAGCTCAGGAACACTTTATAACTGGAGAAAATAAAATGGCTAGAGTAATATTTAGAAAAACCTTTTAATTTTATAAATCAAGATACCTAATTGAAACCATGAAATATTCCCCTTAATAATAAGAAAAACATGATTGAGCTTATAGAAAGTACGAAGTAAAACATACATCAACCAGCATCAAATATTCAACGATCAAATGTAATTAACAATAAAAACCAAAGGGATTACAAAGTACTCATACCGTTACATAGGAAATATAGCCTCTAGCCCTAGCAAGGAGTTTAGGCAGCCATAAGAGTGAAAACCTAAGCTTAGAGGAGAGAGAGAGGGCCAGTCTGTCTCATCTCTAAACTGTGTATTCTAAACCTATTAAGAACCATAATTCCTCCTCTCTAATTCGACTTCACACCCTAAACAAATTGGGTCCAATGGGCCTTGAGTTGGGAGAGCTTTAAAAGACAAATGAGCTTTCTTCAAAACTGACTTTACACGAATCCAGTCGCCTGGAACACCATCCAGTTGACTGGGTCTTCATTAAAATGCCTCCTGGACTTTCTACCTAATTTGGATGAATTAATCCAGTTGCTTGGATCACCATCCGGTTGACTGGATTCTTGAATTATTAAAGTCTGGAGTTTTTGTCTGATTCTGGACAATTAATCTAGTTGCTTGGAACACCATCCAGTTGACTGGGTCTTCATTAAAATGCCTCCTGGTCTTTCTACCTAATTTGGATGAATTAATCCAGTTGCTTGGATCACCATCCGGTTGACTGGATTCTTGAATTATTGAAGTCTGGAGTTTCTGCCTGATTTTGGACAATTAATCTAGTTGCCTGGATCATCATCTAGTCAATTGGATTCTTCAATTTTGAGTTCTGGAATTTTTGTCTTAGAATCCAATCTGCTGGATCACCTCTTTTCTTCTCTTTTGCTCCTTTCAGCTTATACCAACTTGGTCCAATCTGATCCAGCTTGTATCTACAATCAAATATA
Source organism: Fagus crenata (assembly GCA_014362285.1). NCBI lineage: Eukaryota > Viridiplantae > Streptophyta > Magnoliopsida > Fagales > Fagaceae > Fagus > Fagus crenata. The sequence continues at coordinate 4,585 of BKZX01017522.1, forward strand.
GCCCAAATTAATATCTGAGAGATTAAGTTAATACACTTAAATGCATAGGTCATGTAATTCAATGAATTGAACAACAAACATCCATTTAAGTGTAATTAGACATATAATGCAACATAATCCCAATAGAATCTCTCTAAAATGCATATAAATAAGTCATATTTCATGACTTATCAGACCCCCCAACCTGAATTTTGCTAGTCCCTAGCAAACTAAAAAAAATGAAAACAACAAAACACAAATGAAAACAAACTAACAAGGTCACTTTCGCTGGCACTCTCGATTGCATTTAACATATGGAATAAGCCTCTAAATCCCTAGGTGTCCCTAGTGGATGAGTTATAGTCTCGTGAGGGTTTACCAGAAGTGATACCCATAAATACTATCAAATGCTCAGTCTTGATTCACAGTAAACATATACAACATCATGCTATCAAATGTGAATAAAGTATCACACAAATAATGGTTTTCAATCATTAGCAAGCTTAAACAAATCAACCTCATTTTCAAATCCTTAGAAATTCTAACTAGGCCACAATCACTTGAAATTAAGTATTAAAGCTACACAAGTCCCTTGATGTGTGAAGTGAACTAACTTAGAATCATAGGATTTCAATATCTTTCCAACATAATGATAAAGGACAATGGAATTCTCATTAGAAGAACCAACCAAGGCATAAAAACTTTTTCCTTTTTTTTTTTTTTTTTGGTTATTTTTTGTTATTTTTTTTTAGGACTATGCAATGTCTAACTCCATTAAACTTTCTAATTGACCTATGTAACAAGTGTTAGACCAATGACTCCCGAACCAGTTGGCTCAAGGGACACTAGGTGTAGAGACACCCCTAAGAGTTTACGTACTCAAGTAAAAAAGGCTATGAAGTTAAACTAGTCAATCATGTGTCAACCATGTGAATAGTTTACCTCTTTTGACATAGGCTTTCATGGTTAGTTATTTCGCTTTTTCCGTTTTCTTTCTTCTTTATGCCAAGGTTAATCAACTAACAAGTCAACCACTTTTAATTTATTAACAATTGGATGCATATTTCATTCCCCACAGATTACATGTTAGTGTGCTAGTGTTTAGTTTAAGGTGTACAAGTGTAACACTCAATACTAAAAAACAAGCAATAGATGACCATGTTCAAATATCTCAATTAAATAATCATGTGTTCATATGCTTAAACTCACTAATGATTTCAAACCAAAGTTCAAATTTCAACCAAATTCTCAAAGATAACAATGATGTAGGTGAATATAGCATTTTCTTCCAACAAATCTAAGACATCATTACAAACGAAACAAATTTTTTTCGTTTTCTAAATTTTTTTCTTTTTTTTTAAAAATAAAAAAATAAAAAAATCTATAATATAAACTAAAAGCTGAAGTTGAGAGAAAGTTTTTAGGCTTTCTCAAAACCTACCACATCAAACTTGCTCATCCCTTATAAATTCATATATCATCGTTTCTCTCTCCTCTTTTTTTTTTCTCTCTTTCTATCCTCATCATCACCCTTTAATTCACCGTACCGTAACTGCTCCCCCTTCCTCTTCCTACTTCTTCAACTTCTTCTTTTCCAGTCACAACCCTTCCTCTACCGATCGTTCAGTTCCCAAACCCTTTCTCTCCCTTATCACTTTTCTTCAATGGTTTGACCTTTGCTATCTTTCATTGCCATTACCCCATTGGTCTTTATCTATTTATGTTCTCCCTCACACTACCATTCCCTCTCCAAGCAGTGGCGGAGCTATGAGTGAAAATTAGCATAGCCTAATTCCAAGCACAAAGCCACAAACCCGTTCCAAAATTTAGCCCAATCCAAAACCCATTCCAAATTTCAATCCAAAACCCACCAATTCTTAACCTAACCCACACAAATCTGATCTAAATTCTCAATTTTTCATAAATAAAAACAAAGAAATTCACAAAAAATCTCTGCCCTTACCATTCGTGACTGAACTCTTGAGTCCTGACCTAGCAGCGAGCTCGAAACGCTGTTCGCATCTCTTCGTCATCGCGAGGCTTGTGATGTCGCCTCACCGCCACCAATCGCAATTCCACTCACCAGTAGCTCCGCCCCGATATGTGTCTCTAACTCTCACTGACTCTCTTTCTCTCTTTGACTCTTTCAGTTTCTTAGATCTTATTCTTTTTCAGTTGCTCACTCTTTGTCTCTTTCTCTCTTAGTCTCTTTCTCTGGTGTTGTGCTTGACTGATTTCTTCAATTTGTGATTGTGAATGACAGAAATGAGGTTGCTTTTTGTCGTGGCTTAGTTTATTCGATTATATGGAATTGATTTGTGGTGTTGGTTAACCATGATTGTGATTAGTGGTAGTGGGCAGTGGGCCGATGGCCGGCTTTGTTTATGACTATGTGCATTATTTGTGCTGTTGTTTAGGTGCATTATTTGTTCTTTGTGCTTAGCTTTATTTGCATTACATATTTATTTATTTATTTATTTTTTGTTTTGGGGGTAAGGTTCATAATGTTTGGAGGTATTTGCTGAAAAATAACTTTTAATAATTGTTATTCAAATTATTAGTGTATTGAATTTTTTTTTAGCAAAATAGCATTTTTCTATTTAAACTTTGAAAATGTGTATCAAAATCATGATTCCAAGCTACTTGCATATGTTGAGACGTCTTTTTTTTTTTTTTTTAGGTTCCATTTTAAAATCGTAAGTCCCAAAATCGATTTTAAAAAAAAAAAAAAAAAAATGTTATTCTTCCACAATTTCAAATACCACATAGAGATTTTTTTAATATACAAAATCTATAATATACGATTTCAATTATATTCCATTAAAAATAACTAAATCAACTTTTCGCGCATTGCGCAGGTCCACAACTAGTGATTTCTAAACTATCAATAGAAAACAACACAAAGTTCATCAAGCAATCAAACAAACAATCTCAATACTCCCCCTAACTTAAAGCTGACATTGTCCTCAATGTGCAAACAAATGTACGTGAATACCAAAGACAAGTCTTTAAATTAAAGTAGAAGGGAAAAGGAAAGAAAGCACTTGATATTATGACGAACTTCTCAAGCTATTTCCTGCAAAATGGTTAGATACCTAAAAAAAAAAAAAAGCACTAACTATTGTACAATTACAAGGTAGAAACAGAAAAATCAATTCATCCCCCTAAACAGGATCCTCCAAAGGAATAGTTTCTTTCTCTGACACTTTTCATCCTGGCAACATGCAAAGCCACCCCTTTGGAACTGTTCAGCAATTTCTTTGAAAGTCTTGTATCTTGAAATGCTTTCTTTTTCGTTTTGTGCCTCTCAAAGAACTTGGTTTTCTCACCTTCCTTCTCAATTACCTGATCCACACTCATCTTAGAAGGAACTTCCACAGTGGAAGTGTCACGAGGTTCAGTGGATGCACATGTTAAATCTCTTGGTGGTTGCTCCAACTCTAACTTGGGTGCATCTGGATATGTAGGTAGGGACTTATTCTTACTTCTTGGAGGCTTCTCAGCTACCACTACCTATTCTTCTTCCAAAATTTGCGAAGAATCCAACAAAGAAGTAAAGTCAGATATTTTAACATGAGGAGTTTAACTCATTAGAAGCAATATAATGAACAAGAGGAGTTTTAAAAGAGTTAGAAAAACAATTTGTAGTAAACTCTCCTTGAGGTGCTGCCCCAATGAGGTTCACATATTCACATTTTTCATCCACCAATTGTTGTGGGTTCCCATTGAAAATATTTAGCTCTGCAGTCATAGAATCAAAGGTGATCTTTATTCTTCCATTCCTGCAATTAATCAAAGCATTAGCTGTGGCAAGGAAAAGTCTACCCAAGATGATAGGAATGTTAGCATTAGAATGTAAAGTAGGTTTAATATCCAAAATGATAAAATCAACAGGATAATAGAAATTTTCAACCTTTACTAGTACATCCTCAACCACCCTCCTCGGCTTCCTTACAGAGTGGTCTACAAACTGTAAAGTAACAGAGGTGGGTTTTAGCTCACCTAACCCGAGTTATAGATATACAGAGAAGGGAAGCAAATTTACATTGGCCTCAAGATCTAGCAATGCAATCTCAATCATGTAATCTCCAATAGTACAAGAGATTGTAGGGCAGCCTGGATCCTTGTACTTTGGTGGGATCTTGTGTTGGATGATTGCACTTACCTGTTCTGTCAAGAATGCGGTCTTCTTCATATGATGCTTTCTCTTGACAGTGTATAAGTTTTTAATTACCTTGGCATAGAGTGGCATTTGCTTGATGATATGCAATAAGGGCAAGTTAACCTTAACTTGATGCAAATGCTCCAAAATCTCACTGGTGACGTCCAAATTCTTTGGTAATTTCAGGGCTTGTGGGAATGGTGCAGGGAATGAGAATTTCTCAATATCATTGGATTTAGCTATCCCTCTCTCATCCTTTTTAGCTGGGGTCTCCTTGGCTTTCTCATTTACTTTAGGAGCATCATTTCCAATTTCCTTACCATTCCTTAAAATGGTAACATATTTGACTTCCTCAAACTTTTCTATGTTAATAACCTTTACACTCTGATTATTGGGATTAGGCTGAGTTTGGGAAGGAAGCTTTCTTGTTTCAGTCTTACTTAGTGCATCTGTGAGTCTAGCTATTGGCTTTTGGTCTCTCTCATCTCCTCATCTATTCTTATAAACATGGTCTCAAATCTTTGATTCTGTTCACCTTGTTTCTGTATGAAAGTGTAAAACACATCCTCCAAAGGTGGTATAGATGATGATGAAGTGGTATGTGAAGTGTCAAAGTTCCTTGGACCAATGGGATTCAACACATTGTCACTCTTATAACTCAAATACGGATGATTTCTCATATTTGGGTTATAATTGTTCGAATATGCAGAATTATTTGGCCTGTATTGGTTAAATGCACACACTTGTTCTTCAGTCATATTTAGGAACTGATACAATGACTCACATGCACTTGTGGTGTGATCTATCTCTTGGCAAATCCGGTATGCCTCCATAGGTTCTTCTCTATAAACAACATTTACATCTCTACTTCCCTTCAACTTAAGGGCCTCTATCTCTTTAGTCAGTAAACTGATCTTGACACTCAGATTATCCTTTTCCCTTAGTTTGAAAACACTACCATCAGATGTGGTAGTACTACTTCTATTTCGGTCCGTGGAATCCAAGAGATTTGGTCCATTCTAGGTGTTGGAATTTTCAGCTATCTCATCCAAGTAGTCCATAGCATCTTTAAACTCATTCTATAAGAATCCACCTCCACATGCAATTTGAACAAACTAGCGATCTCTAGGTTGGAGTCCCTCATAGAAATAGCTTATCAACCTCCAAGTGTCATATCCATGTGTTGGGCAGAAGTTATAAGTATCCTTGAATCTTTCCTAAGCCATAAATAGTGTCTCATCATTTCCTTGGACAAAATTAGAGATCTTCTTTTTTACTTATTGGACTTTATGAGGAAGGACAAATTTCTTGTAGAACTCTTGGGTCATCTCCCCCCAATTTCTCATGGACCTAAGCTTTAATGTGTAAAACCAACCCTTAGCCTTGTCCTTAAGTGAGAATGGGAAAAATCTTAACTTAGCTGTCTCAATCACATTCTGTGCATAAAAGTTGTCAATCACCTCTTCAAAAGCTCTCATATGCATATAAGGATTTTCATTTTCCAATCCCCTAAAGTCAGGATGTATAGCCAGCAACCCTTGTTTGATCTCCACATGAGGTGCATGTGAGAGCTTTCGCTTTACGTAAGTTTGATCCCCAGTCAATCTACGAAATTTACCAACGTCAAAATTCTAGTAAATGGTGATGTAATTAAAAACATTGTGGGACAAATAGAAATTAAAAACAATCTTCAATGATTCGGAAAAAATTAAAAAATTAAAAATCTTCAATGTGATCTAATCCAGTTCCATGTTTGAGTATAATTAATTAAGATTACATAATTCAAATGCAAATCCTTTGAAGCACATCAACAAGTTCATCTTTTATTTCCCTTGTGGGAAATATATATATATATCTTTAAGAAAAAAGTGTACTAGTACGTATCCAGTGATGACTAAGCTTCCATTTTTGTCTGTAATCACTACAAAAAAAACGACTTTTTACGAGGGTCAAAACCCTCGAAATAAGTATTAAAAACCTTCGAAAAAGGTTATTTCGACTGTCAAGATGACTGTCGAAAGGCGTCGATAGAAACACCGTCGAAAAAGATGTTTCGACGGCCTACGCAAAGGTCGAAGAAAGTATTTTATCTTTATCGACGGTCATAACCCTCGATAAAGAGTGTTGGATACTTCACAAATATTACTTGTATCGAGGGTCATAACCCTCGAAATAAGTAATTTTGTTTTTATCGAGGGTCATAACCCTCGATAAAGGTTTTTTTATTTTTATTTTAAAAAATAAAAAATTCATTGACCAGGGACCTATACCAAGAGAACAGAGACAAGAGTTAATGTTTATGGTCTACACAAAGTTTGCCACACCCAATAATAATATTACATTGACAACAAAGCAAGAGATATTCACCTAGCCCAAGGACCATTTTCATCCCATAGGTCATTTGTTTCAAGAGCCATCTCCGCAAGCTCAATCCCTACCTCAGTCAACTCCACTAAATTATCTTTAAGCTCCATGTTGTAATGCTGTCAACAGAATTGTTTTAGAGAGCAGTTTAGTTTACATAGAACATGATGAATCCAAGTTACAAGAGTTTGCTGAACTGCTCAAGGAAAATAATTCTGTAACCAAACATAAAAGCAAAAGATAGTCTGTTAAAGTACATATGAGGTTGCTTAGGAAGGAGCTTCAACAGCTTAATTAGCTCATAAGTCCTAGTCTCTTGACCAGAATAAAGGTAAAGGTCAAGTGGGGTAAAACCATCCTGAGAACAAAAACAGGAAACTCTTGAGGGTTGGGATAATAGCAACAAGCAGGACATAAGGACAACTTGTCATGTTCAAAAACTAATTTAAATTGATCATAATTGAAAAGGTGGGAAAAAAAATTGCACATGATATTCCAATACTAAACTAAAAACAGAAATTTTTTTTTTTGTCTGTGATATATAGAATGAAAAGCATAGAAGATTCTCTGTCCAATCCAATGATACATATCCTTTCTTTTTGATAAATTCCAATGATACATATTCTTAAAAGCATGCCAGATATATAGCTTGTCAACTGTCCTAAGTAAAAGCATTGTCAATCAAGAATTATTAAAAGAAATGAACGACCACAATTTGAAAGATTTTCATGCTTTTAAAAAATGAAAGCAATTCCGTTCTTATCTTGTGAGTCTGACCTCCAGTGCGGAGCATCAGAGGTTTATGCCCTAAAACACTGTCAAACATATCACTAGGAATTTACCTTGTTTTTCAATGTCTTGTCAGCTCCTTTGATCAATAAGAGCCTCACTACATCAATCCTCTGGGCTTGGACAGCAAGATGTAATGGTGTCCACCCATCCTGAATTTGACAAATACAAACGTACTCAACTAATTGATCAAAATTTAATAAGAAATGCATGTAAGTGACAAGGGGGAATTGTTAACCATACATTGTCCTGATGATTTATAGCAACATTATACAGTAGAAGAATTTTAATTGCCTGACTGGAAGCTGTTTGCACTGCATAGTGCATCAAAGTGGCCCCATCCTGTTTTTGCATGAACATCAAATTAATAAAAAATATATCAATTCAAGAACAAGTATGCTCAATTATTCTAACAAATATTACGTGAAGAAACATCATTGGATACCAAAAATCTACTTTAGGAGCAACTGGATATCGTGTGGCATCTTTACTAGCCTGAAATACAGAAAAGGCAGGATAGTCTGTTAACAAGACAATTTTACAAATTTGACTATTGTAATACTACAATTAAAATTTTAAAATAACCAACACTAAAAATGTAGGGCATTACCCTGCCACTGATTAACATAAGGTATCTTCCTTCATCTATAAGGACTGAATCGACTTCATCAACTATTGCAAAATGAAATGGCTTTGGCCTGTTTCACAGAGATATGTTGCTAGTAGTCCAACAACACAAATACGAACTTCAATTAATTATATGAAAAAATTACCATCTCATCACAAGTTGTCCACTATTTCCAGCAAGATTATCACACAGATAGTCGAAACCAAGTTCCTAACGACATTAAGAACAACAAAAAATCAGAAAAAAGGAAAATAAATAAAGGATATAAAGGTCATTAATTAAATGCGTGAAGACAATTTCAACAAGATTGTCAATAAACCACTGCAAAAAGCCATGAAAGACCAGCAAGAAGCATCAATGTACTATGTGAAAGAAGAAATTACTTACTGAATTGTTGGTGTATGTTATATCACATCTATAGTTGGATCTTCGCTCTTCAGCTGTCATCCCCCTCTATATATGCAAGCAACAAAAGATCAAAGCTATGTTAAGTTGCTGGATAGATATATACCTATAGGCAATGACCTTTTCTATCTTTCTAATTTTTTTTTT
>BKZX01017528.1:0-22584 GCA_014362285.1 Fagus crenata
CTATAAAATAAAAAATGCATGTTCCAAATTAATAAGTGAACACTATGAAACGTGATTGCTTCTTACTAAGTTTAGGATTTTACCTCCTAAAACGGTATATATTCCATTGGATTTCATAATACCAATGCACCGACCTTAAATAGCAAAGAAGTGATCCATTTTAATTTATGATACAATTTAACTATTTCAATAATTTAAGGACATGGTAAGAATTTACCAAAAGGGTAATTTTAAATAACTTATATTCATATTACTACTCTCAAGTAGCAATTAATCTACTGGTTTTAACTCCATTGATGAACCACCCGCAAAATTGAAATTTACAGATGGAAGGTTGATTGCACTAGATAAACAGACAAAAACTCATTTAGATAAGGAAAATAAAAAAATCATAAGGCTAAAAAACCATTTTGGAAGACATTAAAGAACCTTAAAATTTATTATTTGAAATATGAAGCTATAGAATGAATTTAGAGGAAAAATAAAGCCTTTCAAATGAATAGTAATGTTTTACATTTTGAACACTCATAATTATCTGCACATTCAATATAAAAGCAGATACAATCATTAATACCAATCATGATTCAATTCTATTAGCCCATGCCATTAATATATATATATATTTATAATCACTCTTGAACAAATTTCTAAAGCTAAAAAAGAAGAAGAGAAGCTTACAAAATTAAATAAAATGTCATAGGCTATAGGTGGAAGGAATTCCAATGTGGTCCCTGAGTCCAGAAAGGTTCCCAAGCCATGAAGGCCCCGCGGTTTCTTTGCTATAGAGAACACTGCAGAATCAATTGGCAGCACTTGCCCACATTATAGTGGGGCCTGCAAAATTTGAACTACAAATTAATCATCAAACTTGGATTATTAAAACTGATGGAAAATCTCTTACAGCAGATATAATACTCAGCCAAAGCAAGTTTGGCTTTAGTATAGAATCTTACATATATAAATAATTAAACTTGATGAGAACAATCATTGATCGGGAATCATAGGGGTGTAAACAATGTTTGGGTTTATAGCTTCCCCAAACACCAACAAATCAACTGCTGCTCCAGGTTGGGATGCTTACGTATCAGTAAGAATTTTACATCCTCTATGCTGATGAAATTGAGACTGAAAGCTATTACGTATTAGATACGTTTACGTTAGATGAGTTTCATGGGGGTACCGTCACATATAACTCATCCCCGGTTGTTTATTATGATTAGTTTTGTTTCAAATCAAATAAATCCTGTTGATTAATGATTCATTGGAACAAAAAAGGCCCAGCAAGGTACCGACCTCCCAGCTTATATAGTTCTGTTAGTTATCACAGTAATTCCTCTTTGAAATTTCCCAATAATCATCACAGATTTTACCTACTTTATTCTTGAATTATTTGTCAACCAGGGGTCACCATATACCTGTTTTGTGTTTGCACAATCAATACCATATCATCTAATAAGAAATATAGGATTCTTACAACTTCTTGGCGATAATGAAAGGGAGAAAGAGTATAATCATGTTTTCCCTCTTCCATCTTTATCTTCCAAAATTGAAGGAATTAATTCTAATTTCTTCCTTTAATTAATATATCTTATATACACACTATGGAAGACAGAATTGTTTTAGAATGTACCATGCTAGGAACTTTCTATACCCAGCAAAAGCAAGTAACGCGTAGCTGCTCAATTCTCAACTTGAAAGATGAAAGGTTAGACTTTGATGAATTGGTTGTTGGATTTTTTGCAGTTCTTAAATGCTGAGCTTTTTTTTTTTGGTTAGCTATATAAAAAACATGTAGCTGATGAAGAATTTTTATTTTCAGACAGAGTGTTTATATATCACATGTTGATGAGAAATTGAGGCGGAGGCTTTTATTTGTTTTGGTCACGACAGCCTTGTTTCCAACTCAATCTTCTTCTGGAAAGACAAAGAATAAGAGTCCATTTGGTGAAAAACACTTGCTAGAACAAAATAAGCGGATACAAAAAGAAATCAATGCACCTGAAGACTTTCCAACTTTTGTTAGAGAAGGTTTGTGACATGCTGCTTTTGCAAAGGCATTACTCTGAATATAAGTGATGTGGGAACATAACCAAGAATTTTTCAGAATTTATTATTTTAAATTTTCTTGCTATTTATTTTATATACTCCTTGATCAAAATCACGCCTTAGTGGTGAATCTAAGTCATCAGGTTGCTCTAGGTGGTGAAGCCTAGGGTTGTCCCGCATCAATAAGCTATGGTGTAAACCAGTAATTCATCTAGTAGAGTACTAATTACACTCCTCTCTCTCTGCTTTCTATGTAATATCTTTGTAATTGATTACCTTAACAATTCCCTTGAGTCAAGACTCATGTTTGAATAAATGTTTCAGGTTTTCAAGTTAATGTAGTAACACCAGAAAACTACACAAAACGTGACTCCAGGCTTATATATCAGGACATTGAAGTTGGTCAAGGTGATTGCCCAAAGGATGGTCAGCAGGTTTTACTTTTGTAGGATGTAATTGACATCTAGGTTATTCTTGAAAAGCCTTGAAATTTACTCAAAAGCTCCATTTATTTTTGCATTGCTGAGCTTTTAAAAGAAAAGATCGAGAGAGGGTTACTCACTTATTTTATATGGAGAGCTTGCCTACCAGATCCCCTTGTAATGTTCAAAACGCAAAAACATTGACCTTGTGAATCCATCAAAGTAAAGGTTTTAGAGCTGAATACTTACATCCATCCAAACTAAGGACAACAGGCATCTATGTTTCACTAAGGATACCAAGGATCCATGTTTTCTGCATTTTAGTTTCAAAGTTAGTTTGAAGTCCTTCGCAACAATTTTTGTAACATAAATTATCTTAGTTGGACTTCTTAACCGGTGTCCAGTGAGTCTTGGATTCAATGCATAGAATGCCTTCCAAACATATCTAATTGTTTATGGAAGAGTCTTTGTGGTGAGGTGATTTTCCTTGTGGCAGTTAAAAAGAAAAAAGTGGTGCATATAAATAAACAAAAAAAGGTTCCAGGGGCTTTAAGGAATTGGTAGTGGCAGCCTACTTTAGTGAAATATGGGAAAAAAAGCTTTGGGAGAAAGTGTTAAAAATGATGTCATTTATTTAGAAGAGAAGATATATAATATGTTTTTGCGTATTTCTATTGTCAAATAAATGTTAAGCAGTCTGAAAGCTAGCATTGCATGATTCTTTTAAGAGATTATATATTCTCTCTTTGTAACACATAGTGTTGCTTTCTCTTTGATAAATTTTCATTTCTCTACTGATTGGAGCAGAGTTTAATCAGAAAGCTGGTCCATGTATTGTCTGGGCTGCTTTTCATGGTTTCTTGGCCGATTTTCAGTTATTGCTTTCCTCTGTATTTGAAATCCTAACAGGTTTTGTTCATATTAATACCAGTGGTTTGAACTGCCATTTTCCTTAACTAATTCAGCTAGTCATTTTAATCCTAGAATAGCACCACAACAGAGGCTCGCTACTTTGCTTGTTTGGCTCCTCTTGTGAATTGCTTGAGACTTGTCATCCATGGCCTCTCATTAGCTTCTGATGAAGGGCTCATAAAATCTGTTACTCGAGAAGGAAAACCAGAGTAATTTTTTCAGTCATCGTTACAAAGCTATTTGGATTCATCTCTTTGTGATAATAATGATATCATAAGTAATTCTGCTTCAATATTATTTACAAGCTTGCAGGGAGTTGCTTAGAGGTCCTTTGTATTATGTTCTGATATTGATTATATGTGCTCTTGTCTTTTGTTGTGAGTCTCCAGTTGGAATGATCTCGCTGGCAATGATGTGTGGTGGCAATGGTAATACCTCTGCCTTATCCAAATTCAGCTGCTGCCCCCCCGACTCCTCTCAATTATTAATTTTCAACTTGGTGGCTTATAGGTGTTGCTGATATCATAGGTAGAAGATTTGGGTCCTTGAAGATTCCTTATAATCAGCAGAAGAGTTGGGCGGGTAGCATATCCATGTTTGTTTTTGGATTCCTAGTGCGTTTGAAACCACCATTGCGGCCAACCAAATAGGTTATCAAAATTTAACTTGCTATATATAGATTTTGGCATTGACATGAAAATTATCTTTTCAATGTAGGATGCTGCAATATCATTCAGTTCTGGGATATTTGCAATTGGATTGGGTCTGGACAGTGCAAAAGGTTGCTCTAGTTTCTTTGGTGGCAATAGTGGTGGAGTCCCTTCCAACCACAGAGGTAGTAGATGACAACATATCTGTTCCTTTTGTAAGCATGGCAGTGGCTTTTTGGATGTTTGGTAATTAGCTTGTTGTACCCTTTTTTCTGTCCCTTCCATTGGTCCTATTATTGATATGTTTAATCTTTCATTTTGTCTGTTGTCTGTCTCCTTAAATGCCCTGTAAATTATTGCCTCTGTGAAACACCTGTTAATATAGTGAATTTAGTCAAACAAATACAAAGCTTCTCGTTTTTTCTTAAGCCCAATGTAACTGTGATTACATTGTTTATTACTTCACTGTCTTGAGTTTCAACATAAATCCTATGGCTTTATTTCAGATTTTAAGGACCTTTGTTTCAGCATAAGTCAACAAAATAGTCTTATTCCAAACTGTGGACTTGAGTTGACCATGTGGAGTTCATTTTAAGGACCTTTTTTATTTAGTTTTTTCATGTAAAACTTATCTGTGACTTTGTTTGATTTGTATCTTTCCCTATTTTGACAGTAGACAAGTAAGATGTCCACTGGGCTAACTGTTTTGTTTTTTGGATTGTCGTATTTTTTAGGCAGTTTATATCATTTGAGGAGAAGATTATTATAGAAATCAGAGGTTTTGTATCATAATTTTCCTAAGTGATATAAGCATGATTGATAGTATCTATATATAGCTATACAATGATCTGTATACAAGGGAAGGTTTTTAAAATACAAAGTCAAGGAGGTAATCCGGTGACATCAGTGTAGTGAGTGTTACTGAGACAATTCTTGCCCAATTGTGGTGATCTGCAGAATTTGTGATGGCTGAATCAATGGTTGCATATTGTTGGTTGTGATTGCTTTGTTGATTGATGGTCGGTTGATTTAGGCTTTGATTGGCTCGATTTGTGCTTTGGTTAATTACTCCCCCTCAAGTTGAGGAGTGAGGACGACACCACTCCCAACTTGTGATGAGGACTCTGAAATGATTCCAGAGGGAGTGGCTTGGTAAAAGGTCAGCTAACTGGTTGGAGATATGAACATACTTGATGATAACATGGCTTGGGAAACCTTTTCATGAATGAAATAGTTGTCTTTTTTGATTTGCTTAGTACAAGCATGGAATATCGGATTGATAGACATGCAAAGGGCATTCATATTGTCACAAATTATTGTGGAAGGAATGGGAAGGGAGAATCCAAGGTCATGCAGAAGGAAAGAAACCCAGGTTAACTCAACTGTAGCAGCAGCCACAGCATGATATGTAGCCTTTGCATTTAAGCATGCCAATGTGGGTTGCTTCTTAACACTCCACTATATTAAGTTTGAGTTGAGAAAAACACCATAGTCCATCTTGGAGCAACAGGTCATGCAGGTCGAAATGGGATTACAGTTGAGCATTTAGGCATGTTGGAGCAGGTCTCAGGCATATTTTTCTTGAGTGAGGTGCATGCCATGAGGTGAATGGGACACTTCAATGTTAAGAACGTAGTGGAGAGAGCCCAAGTCTTTCATAGCAGACTTAGAGCTGGTTTCTTGAATAAAAGATGACAAGAATGAGGCATTGCTGCCCGTGAAAATAGTATTGTCGACATAAAGGAGTAAGAAGATTGTATCTTAAATGTTGTGTAGTACAAAGAGTGAGGGATCATAAGTGTTACACAAAAAACCATAGTGAATGAGATAACGGCTTAAGCGATTGAACCAGGCCCTCAGAGCTTGTTTGAGGCCATAGAGAGCATAAGACAGCTTGCAAACATAGGTAGGGTGCTCAGGATTGACAAACCCTGGGAGTTGATTCATGAACATTTGCTCCTTGAGAAACCCATGAAGGAAGGCGTTCTTTACATCAAGTTGTTTGATGACCCTTCCACGATTAAGAGTAATGGTGAGAACAATGTGAATGGTTTGAGGCTTGACAATAGGGCTGAAGGTTTCAGCACAGTCAATTCCTTCTAGTTGAGTGAATCCATGGGCAACAAGCCTAGCCTTCAATCTCTCAAGACTCCCATCAGCTTTTAGTTTCATTTTATAGACCCATTCTATAGCCTCTAGCTAGTGTCTTCCATGTTTTCTCATCCTTAATAACAAAGCCAGTGACATTTAATAAATCATCAACAAGTTTACCAACAGATAGTAGATTCTTTGTGATGTGCAGAATAAGACGTGTTTAAGAGGCAAGTTACCATAGGGATTACTATGGCTGCATCTCGTATATGAATAATTTTCAAGCTTTTCCCATCACCAAGAATAATTATGTCAGTCCCATGATTAAGGATTGAGTGAGTGAAGCTTACTTGGATCATTATTCATATGGGATGTGGCACCTAAATTCAGAATCCATTTAGGATTGTTCAAGCCAATGCTTCTGGGATTTCCTCATCCTGATAGGCATGGTTGAATTGGGTATGAAAGTTGATTGTCTTGTGTCTTAGTTTGCCACAGATCGCAAGATTATGGGTGGTCTTGGTTTGTCGCTTGGCGGCTCGTTGCTTGGTTATACTGATGTGGTTGTCCAATGAACTTACTTTGGTTTCTGTTTGAAGTTGGATGGTTCATCTTGTTATTTTGAGATTAAGTGAATCCACGACCTTGTTAGTTAAAACTGTTTCCTCCACAAATCCATGAATTCAATTGTTTGTATGACTAATACACCTTATCTACATCATCTATTGGTTTGTGAATAGCTCATCACAAATAATCTTCAACTCAAGGATGTATTAATCCATTGGGTGATAATTCTCTCTCTGAACTTCTTGTTAGCTCTCTCAAGAGATCACGAGCCATTTCCTTTGAGGAATTTGCATATTTTGTCCTCAAGGCACTTCCAGCCTTCCTTCACCTTGTTCAATCCTACATTGAGACTTCATACCTCTGATATAAGTGCTGCAAAGATAATACTCTTAATTAGTCAATCCTCATGTTTCCAAGCTTGAGTATTCTGGATAAATTTCTTCTTTCCCTTTGTGAAACCAGCATTCAAACTAGCATGTAATTTGCCCTCAAAGTCTAATCTAACATAGTAGTGCAGCTATGGGTGCTTAGTGGTTGCTTGGAAAATAATAGAAGTGTAGGAGATAATGAACTTGATTGCAATGAATATGGAGGAGACGGTGACATGGAAAAAGCACTAGAAGATCAAGCACAACTCATTGGCCAATATGAAGCAATGGAAAAGGCTCAAAGAGAATGGGAAGAGAAGTTCAGAGAAAATAATAGTAGTACACCGGTATGCTTCATCAGAGCCTTTTTATCCATTTAAATGCTTTTGCTTCAACTCTTCTTATTTATTTTATTTTTTTCATAAATTACACATGCATCCAGTTGATGTGAATCCACAAGCCAACCCCCCACACCATTCTTTTGGGAGGAGGAAATGCTATTTGAGCTAGAATTCATTGGCTGCTTCTGCTTCAACTTGGTTGTGTGTCACTTGTATGCTATACACAATTTTTAGTAAGTAATTAATTTTATGAAGAAAGCACAAAAAGGGTTACAATCCTACTTTACAGGAAGTATTCAAAGGAAGAGCCAAATGAAAAAAAACAATAATAATAATACAAGACTATAGTATTTAGAATTCGTATGAGCTTATATCAATAAGTTTCAGGGAAGAGAAAGAACTAGAAGTCAACTTCCACTCATAAAGGTACTTTATGAATAAGAACTCTGGTTGCACTAGCGATGGTGTGCATGTTCCTTTCTCTCCAAATGCTCCACATTAAACATAGCGGAATCTCCCCACTATTATGCTTACCAAAGTTCTTTTTCCATCATGCCAAAAGGTCTCGACTGAACTCAACATCACCCAACTTAGCTCAAATAGATATAGAACTAGTGTCCACAACTCTTGTGCCATTTTGCAGTGTAGAAATAAGTGGTTTGCAGACTCCCCATTCAACTTTCACATACAACACCAAGCCAAAATTATTATGCCATGCATCCTCCTCAAGTTGTCAGAAGTTTCCCCAACGTGGTGGTCCAAGTGAGAAAGTATCATGTGGCGGAGCTCTTACTCTCCACATCCTTTCCCTGGAAAAGACCAGCCCCCCCTGATCTCAACACTTTGTAGTAGCTTTTGACCTGAAATCCACTTGTTTTTGAAGGGGACTAAATCATTTAATCTGCTCCCTCGTCTAATTTTAACAGAATATAAGTTATTCAAGAAGTGCTCCATAGAATTCACCTCCTAGTCCTAAACTGCTCTGCTCTGAGGAATAAAGGGTCCCAATATATGCCTCCATTTAACCAATTCATATAATCCTCCACTTGTGCGTCTCTATCCCGGGCAATCATGAAGAGTTCAAGATACCTTTTTTTAGAAAGGTGAATCTCCATTCCAGCAATCATTCCATACACAAATCCTGGTACCATTGCCCACCTCAAACCTGCCAAATCTAACAAAGTTTTCCCAACCACATCAAATGTATTTCCATGCACTTTCCGTAAGAATCCCTTACTACATCCAAACACCATCCACCCTAGGAAGTGCCATTTTATTTTATCTATCACCTTCCTCCATAATGCGTTCCTCTCCTCCACATACCTACACAACCATTTTCCATGTAAAAGCTTGGTTAAAACCAACAGCTTTCTAATCCCTATTCCTCCAGCTTGAACAGGAGCACAAACAATTTGCCAATTAAGTAGATAAATTTATGACCATCCCCCATACGACCTCAGAGGAAATCCCTTTGATGTCTTTCCATCCTATTTGCCACACTAGCAAGCAATGGGAACAATGAAAAAGAATAATGGGAGACTAGAAACCGTACGTTTAATTGAGTTATTGTCCTTCTGATTTTAGTTTTTTACTGTTGGTTGATTTTTTGTGTCATCTTCCCTTTTTGCTCACAATGTGATGTAAGAATTTGATCTACATCGGCTTTAGAAGCTTGTGTAATGTCTTCTTTTTGTGAAATGCAATTATTGTTGAGAAAATTAGTTCTAGTTATTTTTTGTTTTTTTATTGCTTTTCCTTTTTACTATAGTATATTGTTAAATTAATGCATATAATGTGATACCTACTGATGGTATGTATATTTTTTGGTCATTAGGAAAAGAAAAGAAAAAAAAATGAGATTTAATTTCTCCTTATGTAAGATGACCCTCTCCCCCATGAATAAGAAAATCTTAAGAATTTTTTTTTATTTTGGAGATCAATGGTTTCACAATTGCTTTGGTAATGAGAATATGAGATTGTGTGTGGGGGTGCATGCATGTGCACCTGCGCATGCCTATGCCTGTTAGTTCAGGTGTCATATGTGCGCTTTATTTTTTGGTTAAAATCATAGGTGCTTATGTGCATGATAATCTTAGATTCGAAAATACATGTCTTAAATAATATTTTAAAACATATGGGGCTGGTTTTGCTATATGTTGTCCCTTTGTTCCAGAGTATGAATAACATTGCCCAAAGACACGTTTGAAAACATATTGCTGTTTTATATAGTGAAACAATTTCATAAAAAAGTTGGCAAATTCAGGGATGCCAAAAAGGGATTTCTAAAATTTTTATATACAAAAGGTAACATGGTACTACCGTACTAGGAGACAGGTGCTTGTGTACATAAAACAAGTATGGGTTGAACCTTTGCCAATGAGCTTTAGCTCAAATGGTATTTCTTCCCCTTGCAAGAGTAGGGTGGAGGGTGAGGTCATGGGTTTAAGGTCCTCTATGTGCGTTTGTAATCAACCAATAAACAAAGTATGGGTTGAACCTTTGCCAAATTACTACCGTGGCTATGACACTTCCTCCATTAACTTTGCCACCACCCATTACTACAGCCCTCTTCTCAAAATCTCTAACTTATGGTTGCTGCACCACTGGGATTTTTTTTTTTTTTTTTGAGAAATCAGATCTTTATTGATAACACCCAATGAACAAAGTAAAACACAATACAGGTATCACCAAATAGGTGAACAAAAACACAACTAACCTATCTAGGCTAGACAAAAAGGACACAAGCTAGGCTGTACAAAGGAGAATATGCCAATTGTTACAGAGAGTGTTATGAAGGATAGAAGCAGGTGCTTTGATAGCTTCCATTTTAGCCTTAACATCTCTTCTAATTGCCTTAATAATTTGCTCCTCAGATTTCACCTCACCAGCATGTAATCTAGCATTTCTTTGAAGCCAAAGATGATACACTGTAGCCCACCAAGCAATTTTGCAAAGAGTAACTCTAAAGCTTCTGCCTTTAAGGTTCTTTATACCCCACTCAAGCAGCAGATCCCAATCCTCTGGAGCTGAAGAGACTAGACACAAAGCCATAATGTATTTCCAGATTCTATTCGAAAAAGAGCACTTGAAGAATAGATGGTTTCTATCTTCCATGTACTGTCTGCAGAATTGACATATAGGATCACCATTAATAGCCCAAAGCAACAATCTATCCTTAGTAGATAGTCTATTTTTAATAGCCAACCATCCAATAAAACAGTGTTTAGGAATAGCTTCACGAAACCAAACCAGCTTCCACCAAGGGACTTCTATCTGCTTACTCCTGAGATGCTGCCATGTTGCTGCACAATTAAAAATTCCTGTTGCAGTAAGAGCCCAAACAACTTTGTCACTTTCCTTGATCTGAATAAGGCTTAATTTTCTCTGAATATCAACCATATCTTCTGATCTTGCAGGACACCAACACCATTCCTTGTTGTGAATGACACTACTAACTTTAGCATGCAAGTTACTTGCAGCATCATAAACAACTCTATGCCCATAGGTTTGGTACAACACCCCATTAGGATGCCATCTATCATGCCACAAGAAGATAGTACTACCATCCCCTACCTCATGAGTCAACAGATCTCTGGCTTCAAGTCTTAGTTTCAGAAGTTTCCTCCAGCCCCATGAACAAGATTGAGGAATTCTGACAGCCCAGAAACTCTTTCCTTTAAGCAGCACATCATGCACCCATGCAACCCAAAGAGAGCCAGCTTGAGTAAAGAGGAGCCAAATATGTTTCAGCACTGCAGCTTTATTCCACTCTTCTATTCTTTTTAAACCCAAACCTCCTTCTTGTTTAGGCAAACAGACCTGCTTCCAAGAAACTTTGGATCCTCCTCTACCCTCAGCATGACCATTCCACAAAAAATGATTGAATTGTTTTTCGACAGCTGTAATTACCTTTTTTGGAAGAATAAAGATACTTGACCAAAACATTTGGACACTATTCAAGACAGAACTTATAAGTTGGAGCCTACCAGCAAAAGAAAGATGTCTTACTGTCCAGGAGTTAATTCTGGCAGTAATCTTCTCTATCAAAGGAATACAATCTGAATAACTGAGTCTCCCAGCAATAAGGGGCATGCCCAAGTACCTAACTGGAAGCTTCCCAACTCTAAACTGAAGAATAGAGAGAATCTGATCTTGCAAAACAGTAGGGACTGCTGCACAGAAAACCTCACTTTTAGAATGGTTCACTGAGAGCCCGGATAACTCCTTAAACTCATCCAAAGTATCTTTAACTAACTGAACAGAATGAAGATCAGCAGCCACAAAAATCATTAGATCATCTGCAAAACTTAAATGAGTGATCTTTAGATTTTCACATTGAGGATGGAACTTGAACTGATTGGATTCCCTGACTTTGGCTTGGAACAATTGGGTAAGCACTTCCATAGCAAGGACAAAAAGATAAGGAGATAAAGGATCTCCTTGTCTAAGACCTTTCCCTCCTTTAAAATACCCAGCTAGGCTCCCATTTAGAGAGATAGAAAACCTAGGAGTAGTAATACATTCCCTTACCCAGTTAACATATATGGGAGGACAACCAACAGCTAGCAAGCTCATAAGAATAAAGCTCCACTCAACAGAATCATAAGCCTTTTTTAAATCCACTTTGATAGCACATCTAGCTTTACCTTTATCTTTATGATAACCCTTCACAAGCTCTTGAGCCAACAAAATATTTTCAGAGATATTCCTACCCTTGACAAAAGCTGTTTGATTGGAACTAATAAGCTCACTCAAGCAGCTATTGAGTCTATTAGCCAAAATTTTTGTAATGCATTTATATAGGACATTACAACAAGCAATAGGCCTAAACTCTGTAACTTTGGATGGATTAGGAACTTTGGGAACAAGGGTAATAATAGTCGAGTTAAACTCTTTGAGAAGAGAACTTGATTGAAAAAATGACTTCACTGCTTGGCAGACCTCTTCTCCAACAATAGACCATGCTTTCTTGAAGAAATGAGCTGTAAACCCATCTGGTCCTGGGGCCTTCTCACTACCAAGGGAAAACATAGTGCACCTAATCTCATCATCAGTAACTTCATGCTGTAGAAAAGATTGAGACTCACTAGAAATTTTGGGAGACATTAGAGCTGAAACTCTATTCATCATGCCGCCTTCATTAACTAAAGTAGACTAACCAAACAGCTGTTCATAAAAGGTAATAATCTCCTGCTTAATCTGAGCTGGATCCTCCAATCTGTTACCATCTGAATCAACTAAGCATTTGATAGCATTCCTAGCTTGTCGAGCTTTGATTTGATTATAGAAATATTTGTTGTCTTGATCTCCTAACTGAAGCCATTTATTTCTGGCCTTTTGCTTCAGATAAGCTTCCTCCGCACCAAGGATAGAAGTCAGTTCATGAAGGCATTCATGTTCAACTTTCCTTAAACTGATGTCACTTTGTCTCTGCATAAGGCTGACTTGAATAGCTTCCAGTTTTTGTCTGATAGTGTTAACTTTCTGAGATATACACCCATATAGATCTTTATCTACATCTCTAAGTTTAGCTTTAACAGCCTTCAGTTTTTTAGAAAGAGTGAACATAGGAGAGCCAACTATCTCAGTAGCCCAAGCTTCCTCCACCCAAGACAAGAAATTTTTGTGGTCACCCCAGATGTTAAAGAATTTAAAAGGTTTAGGACCAAAGTTATGCTTTTCCCCTATGGAAATAAGAGCAGTAGAGTGGTCAGAGATACCTGGAGGCAGAAAATGAACAATGCATTGAGGAAATAAGGCAAACCAGGCATGATTAACAAGAACTCTATCCAATTTCTTGACAATAAATTGGCCATCCTCTGTTCTATTAGTCCAAGTGTAAAAGCATCCCACTGCAGGGTGGTCTTCAATGCCAATGGCTTCAGTGCAAGACTTAAATTCTTTTTCATAACTATTTAAGGCTAATCCACCAAGTTTTTCAGTAGGGGCTTTGATGACATTAAAGTCCCCAGCTAGTAGCCAAGGAGATTTAGCAACCATACCTTGAATATCTTCCAAATCCAACCACAGTTGTCTTCTATCCATACCGTCATTGGAAGCATAGATGAAGGTAATGTAGCAATCAGTTTTAGACTCCAACAATGTAACACTACAATGTAAACTTTGAGAGGAAGTGAATATGATTCTTATAGAAATATCCTCAACTTTCCATAAAAGCCATATCCTACATAAATGCTGATTTGAAAAGCAAGAAGCTCTACCCCAACCAAGCAGGAACTTATCACTAATAGACTGAAAATTTTCCTCTCTGATTCTAGTTTCCACAAGGCAAACAACATTAGCCTTACACTTAGTAATTTGTTTCCTCACTTCATGCTGTTTAGAAGGGTGATTGAAACCCCTCACGTTCCAAACTAAAGCATTCATATCGAGATGATAGATAAAGGAGGAGGATCACCTACTCCTTTTGAAGTTTCACCCAATTCCCTCAATCCACCCTTCTTCTTCGATTGGAAATTAATTTTGGTGTTACTCTTTAAAGCTTCTGCTATAACTTGTTGTACAGTGAGATTTGAGAAACCTCTAGAGGGGGTAGAGTAAACATTCTCCACCAAACCCCCATTAAGGTTCTCATCCCTATCCATAACAGAGAGAGAACTGAACATATTGCTGCTAGGATCAGCTTTCTTCTTCTTTACAGGGTGCTGGGGTGGCACCTCGGTAACCTTTGGGTGAACAGCACCAGTAAGATCCTCCTTATCCCTAGCCTTGTTCTGATTTTTAGGGACCCACTGCCTCATATGCTTGGTGCCCTGTTTAGTACCCCTATTTGCTGCACAATCCCTTGTTAGATGCCCAAATACACTACATTTTAAACATTTAACAGGAATCCAAGAATACTCAATGCCCACCACAAAAGCATGACCATTACCCATATCTACTTCAATCTCCTCAGGGAATTGAGCATTAACATCCACTTCCACAAAAACCCGAGCAAAGCCCAATCTAGTATTAGATGCAGTATTGGCATCAGCAAACAAAGGCTTACCAACCCCACTAGCAATATAGCTAAGGCATATAGAGTTCCAATACTCAAGTGGAAGTCTCAAAATCTTAATCCAAATAGGGACTTCTGTTAGAGAAAGGTCTAAAGGTTGTAGGCTTGGTTTCCATTTTTGCAAGATTAGAGGTTTATTGGCAACATGCCAAATTCGAGACTCAAGCACATTATCCCTACTATGTACATTGTCAAATTTAAACAAGAACAATCCATTATCAAGGGAGAAAGTTTCAACCTTACCAAATTGACCCCGTAGACCATCCACAGTACGCTTAACCAGCCAGAAAGGAAGAGGAGTGTCCAAGAACTGCCCAACAAGACTAGATTCCCACTTCGCAATCCCTTCATCAACAGCTTCTTGTGGAGGTTGAACCTTCACTTTACCTCCAATCCTCAAAGGGGCATGAAATTCAAGTTTAGCATCAGGCCGTTGTTCATGGATGAATAAATCTTTCCAACTCTGTTCAATTTTTCTCACTAGTTTAGAACCAGAACCCCCCACTGCATCACGACCTAGATGCAATTGGTCTGTCACCACCATATGATTAACCCCAACAGAATGGGTATTAACCAAACTAGCAGATTTATCCACCATCACATCCATAAGGGGAAATTCACAATCTTTCTTCACCTGACTTAGCAGAACCTTAGCCTCATCTACAATGGTATCTTGCAAGGGAGGAACAAAACCATAGGGATTATCTTCCTTGTCTAGTAAGGAGAGATTTTCCCAATCAAGATGACCCACATCCTTCTCATGCAACATTCCATCCAACTCCGAATTGTGCTTATCATCATCAGCCTGACCTTCAAGATGAGTAAGAAGAGCCACGCGAGATATCCCTTCACCTGCATGCTCATAAATCAGATCTGGCTCACCAGAATCTTCATTAATGTCAGAAGAAGAGCATGCCAATGGCGAACACAAAACCCCTTTACGAGGGCGACCTCGACCTTTCTTTCCTCCTCTACGATTAACCATAGCAAATCGAACCAATTGATTGAAAAGTAAGCGAGAAATCACTCAGAATCACCAATGGAGGATCAAGAAATCCTCACACTATGCCAGAGGTAGTTAGGCCTGGCTAACTAACTCTCACTCTCACTATTCTCCTCTCGTAAGTTTCTCTCACCACTGGGATTTTAATCTGTAATGTCCAGGGATGTCAATATGAAGAAAGTATGGGAAAGTATTAAGTCTAGTGGAAGAGGGGATCAATTCACTGAGAATACAAATTGTGTCATTTATGAGATCTGTTCAATTATGAAAAGAAACGGATATTCAGAAGAATATTCGAGCATTTCATCAAGTTGTATGCTCTCTGCATGTCTGTGTGTTCTCATGAATGGATACCGATACCTTTATTTTATTTGACAAGCGCCTGGATTAACGTTACTGTTATACCATTAATGTTCCTGCACTACAATTATTTGAACTAGTGACCTTTGCTTCATGAAGTGTGATCCCCAGCCAGTTGTGCTACCTCTTGGGGTTTAAGGCAATTTCCTTTTCCATAATTTTGACCGAAAGTGCTTGGGATGTGGTCATCTTTATTAGACGTTAGTCTCCAGGAGTTTTTCATATTACCTAGTTGTATTAGCTATATGAAAAGTCGAAGAAGTATCATTCTCCTTGTTGTATCAGTTATTTAATTTTGTATATAAATTGAATTTGTACTTGAAATTTTTTTGTTGTTGTTACTTTTTCCATCTTATTGATATCTTCTTCCACTAAATCCTGGCCTCTTGGTTATAAATTTGTTTAGGATTCCTGTGATCCTGGGAACCACTCAGATATCACTGAGGAAAGATATGAGGTCAAGGCACAAGCTCCACACCCTGCTGAGACAGTTGGCTCTTATGCCGAAGAGGCAAAGTCAGAGGTGAGAGATGTTTTTTTCTCTAAAGAATTGTCCAAAACTCAGTCCAATGGTGTTCTGCAACCTACAAGTGCCGATATGGGAGGTATAAAGCATCAGAATAGTAGGAGCAGCTGCGCTTCTGAATCTGCAGCTCAAGAATTTGCATTCCCTATGGCAAATGGGAAACAAAATGAAGAGAGCCTAGAAACCTACATCCATATATTTTCACATAGCTTGTATCATGAGCCACATTCACATGGATCCCCTGGAAACCAGTCAGCACACCCATCTTCATCTGATGCAGGGAGTAGTTTCCAAAAAGGAAATGCTTTAGGGAACCGATATAACCTCTATGCATTGGTGCCACATGAACCATCTGATAGTTTGGGTGGTGTGCTGGAGGCACTTAAACAAGCAAGGGTATCATTGCAAAATAAATTTAATCAAGTGCCTTTAATTGAAGGTAGATCTGTTGGTAAAGCTATTGAACCTTCTATTCCTGCCACGAACCCTGTGGACCGGATGGAGATTCCTGTTGGATGTGCTGGGACTTTTTAGGCTGCCTACAGATTTTCCAGTGGAAGCTAATATGCAAGCCAACTTCCTTGGTTCAGGTTTAAGTAACGCAAGCTATTATCGCAATAAGTGAGTCGCAGTAACTGCAGGTGATCGATTTCTCACCAGTCCTTTCTTGGAGACTAAATCTGATATTTCTACTTTTGATCCATATTTCACTAGCCGATATGGGGAGAACTTGTCAAAACTTTCTACTGAGAAGCCACGATTTGATCCCTATATGGACACTGTCCCATCATCTTTTGGTAGATACACCAATCCCACCCATCTCTCCTATCCATCCTATCCCACCTATCCTGGATTGATGCCAAGGATGCCCCCCAATGAAGGATTTTCGCGAACTTTTCCTAATCGGACAGTTGGGGTTCCTCCTGCAGATAACTTATATTATGATGGTCAAACTAGACCCAATATGTATAGATAGTAGCATGCCATTGATTTTTTGTTAGTTTATTAAAAATTACAGCATACATGTTTAGTAGTGTAATCTTGTTGTAATGGTGTGCCTTAAAAATCCATATTTGTACTCTCTTAGGCTCTGAATGGAAGTGAGACAGTTTGTAACTTTGTATGGAGGTAAGACCATATTCTCGTTTGTGTATCTTGTATCTTGTATCTCTTTCCTTTCTTTTCTTTTCTTTTTTTTTTCTTTTTTTCTTTTCGCTTTTAGATGTTTTTGAGACATTCAGTTCAGTCATCATTTTTCTTTTGGGTGATACAACAATTTCCAAGATGTTTGATGTTTGGCATTCAATAAAATTCTAGTTCATTGTTTTCTTCAAAACTTTTAAACACGGTAAAATATAGAACAATATCAAATCTCTAGCATTTATACGAGCCCCAAGCAAATCGAAATAAAAAGTAATGCCTGGGCAATCTTGGTGGTGTTTATTTTACTGATGAGGAAAGTGGGTCCTAGAAGTTACAAATCCCAGGCCAAACCGTTTGATTCACACCCTCGGTCTCTGGTCATCAACAAATCCAGTCATACCTGACTCAAAAAGCAGAGGAATAAATATATTTTTGGGGAGGTGAAAAGAAAGCATAGCGTGCAACTTTATACAATAAATGTCCCAGGACATACATCCTTTGGCTGGCACTCTCTCTCTCAAATATAAACCTTTTGCTTTTCCTTTTCTTTTTTCCCATCCAATTCCCCGTTCTTTTTAACGTACTCACACACAATAACAAAGTAAAAGTACGTAAGTGCTATGTTCTAAAATTGAAGGGCAGAAGATTTGCTTTAAAACAAAGTAAAAGTATGTAAGTAGAAATTAAAGAAGCATGCATGTGTAAAGCCTGTATCATTAAGGGTTTTTGAAGCATGCATGTGTAAAGCTTTTGATATATAAAATTTCAAATATTAGGAAGGTTTTTTTTTTTTTTTTTTTCACATTAAAAAAGGGACCAGTTTTTTTTTTGTTCTCGTATTTTTTTCTTATGAGTTAGATAACTTACCCTTCAAAAGCAAAATCAAAATATGAATCAGATACCATATATTTGTTCCAAATTTATTTAAAAGAACAATCACCACTAGACCACGTGTATAAGTTAGATATCATACACTTTAAAAGTAAAAGTAAAGTATCATTGTTTCAATTAAATCATATGTATGAGTCACATACCACTCATTTCAAAAGCAAAAGTAAAAACAATGTATTATTTCTTTCTAATTTCTCAAGTAAATTAACCTGACTTTCACTCTTTTACTATACTATTTTTTTTTCATAAATATATTATATTAACATATAAATATAATAAATTATTATTAAATTAATAAAATTATATAATATATAATTTAAACAAGGTTTATAAGTTATCCTAATTATTCCTTTTCTACTTCGTTTTTCTCTAACGTTGTATCTGTCTCTTTCCTTTCCCTTTTTGGCATTTTTTCTTCCTCTTTATCTTCCCATATGGACATTTAGGAGGATGATTGGTTCACATCCCTTCTTATGGTTCAGGTCAAAAGGATAAAATGGTGGGACCATATTATTGTTGGATACGCTTTGTACCGGTGTTTAGGTAAGAATGTCATTGTGCAATAGTGAGTTTGGCCACATAAAATAATGCACTTTTAGCTTAAAGGGAATAAAGGAAAAAAAGAATCTTATCATGTAAAGATGCATGCATAATCCATCTTAGATAAACAGAACTTAAAAATAAACTAAAAATCTTAGTATATCCTTTAGAGTTTACACGAAGCATAGAAAACAAATGGGACCCTTTGCTATTGGTTAAAGGATATGGAATGTACGGAAAAACCAATTAGTTAGCCCCTGACTCAGTTCCTCTACAAATGAGATTCAACTAATAAAATAATCAGTCAAAAAGTAACCAGTGTAGTTCAATACATTATACAATAGGAGTTGATTAGTAATATTAGTTATACTGTTTAGGACATTGGAACATCTTTTTTTTTTTTCTTAAATAATAATTCATTATTATTTAAAAATTTTCTCTTTGATTATTTTTCCATGAGTCTCCAACAATTCTTTTTTAGGTATTTCACCCATATAATAACTACAAACATATATGTCACTAGAACAAATCTTGTTCATCATTAATCTTTAATTAGTTTTAAATTTATTTTATGCATTCTAGTTAAAATTTATTTTTTTAATTTTATATCAGAGACTTTTTTTTTTTTTTCCTCTCTCTCCCTTAGTCCCTTTCCCTCTCTCATGCTTGCACCACAAATTGGCAAGTAGAGAGAGTGATTGTAAGAGAGAGAACATTTTTTTTTTATTTTGAGAGTTTGAGACTTTTTTGGGTTTACTTTTAGCACATTAAGTACATAGCAATCAAAGTGACGGAATTCATAAACAAAAGAACCATGAAAACTCAATACGTTTTGTCAAAAAAGACCACTATTTTAGCTCAAAATTCCTTTTTTTTTTTTTTTTTAATTTCAAGATCCAATAACACTCAATAAATAAATTTTAAAAACCAATATTACATGTTAGCCTAGGGTGAAAGCAAAAATATTATACTTTGTTACATTTTGGCCTAACAGTCAAAGTGTCGAAATTTACAACGTGTGTTTAGAAGATTGTAAGATGGTGTAAGCAATTTATGGGAAGACACTACTTTTCAAAAATTAAAAAGGTGGGAGCTAGTGTAGGTCCTGCTGGACCATGGGGTCCTCTCCTATTGCATAAAGAACCATAATAAGGGACTATAGAGAGGTAAAGTTGAAAAATGTTAGGGGAAATGTAGGGGATGCATCTTGGTCTATGGTGAAAACATGAAAACGAAAAAGGAAGGATAAGAGGGAAAGGAAATTAGAGAAATGTAGAAGTAAAGAGACATAAAGAGGTAAAGTTGAAAAATGTTATTTCTGTATTAGGTGTTATTTTTGTATATGTACACCAATTTTTTTTTTTAGTTGGATAATTTGTCTGTTCACCAAATATTGTTATTTCAGTAATAATAATTCACACACAATTTAAAGAAAATCACAGAAGGATCAGGGAGGTAGTAATGTATTGATTTTATATTAATTAGATGGGACAGCTTAGGCACCCCTTGGCATGTGGGTACCTTACTTTTCAAGAGGTTTTCATGGACTGATTGGTGTACTTTTAACTTTTGAGTGATTGAGTGCATGGGGCTAAGTACATGAATGGACATTTTCACAAGGGACTATAGTCTAGGACCGAAAAAGAGGGAAATTAAATTTATAAACAAAAGAACCAAGAAAACTCAAAGGTGACGCTATTTCCGTATAAAAAAAGGTGTTATTTTTGTACTATTAATAATTTTTGGTGTACAATATTACATTAAAAATTTTTATTCTCACACCAATAGTGTGAAAATAGTTTTTTTTTTTTTTGTGAAAATATCATTTCCCAAACTCAATACGTTTTGTCAAATATATAATTGTTACTTTGTTAGTCTTATCTTTTGTTTTCTTTTAAAAAAGCATAATGGTTACGAGTTACTTATGGCAAGGAAGAAGGCAAAAATTTAATTGAGGGGTAGATTCTGAATATTTAAAAAAATAAAAATTAAAAATCTCAACGTTATTTAGTATTGATAAAATACTAACAAAATAATTATTTTTTTGATACATTATAATGTGATTATCTATAAAAGTGGAACTCGGTGTATTTTTTAGGTTAATGAGACAAGTAGAATAGGGAACACACAAATTCAATCACAGAAGAGGATATCTAGAGTTTTTCGAATCTTTAAAACAAAAATAAAGTAAATTATGTCTAAAGCTATGCGTAATCAATGCATTGCATGTGTCTATCACTAACTATTAAAATATTATTTTGGTTTCTAAACTAGGCATTAATTATTAATTTAAACACTAAACTATTAATTGTTTCAATTTATTTTTATGAAATTTTAAAATGAAAAAAAAAAATATATATATATATATATATATATATCTTACCACCTTGTTTTACCCTCATTATGCCAACGGTAATTTTTTATCTGATAGTCATTTTTTACATACGTTTTTGAAATGCTAACAACAAAATTTGTTGGCCCATAATGTGGCTGCGTGGCTGCTCTTTGCTCTTTTGAGGGGCCTATCCTCATCTCTACTCTCCCTAATTAGGTTTTTTGTAACAATAGAGATGAGTAGGCCCTTACGTGTTCTTTTTGTAATTAATCATTTACTCAACAAAAAAACAAAAACAAAAAAGTCTCGGACCATGTGAGTGTGAGGACCCCATTTTCTTTCTCTTTCTTATTTTCTTTAATTTTTATCCATGTGTGACAATGCGAGTTTGTGCTTTTTTTCAAAAATTTGACAAAATATGAAATGTGAGTAGTTTTTTTTTTTTTGGTATCTTCAGACCTTTCTCTTCTCTCTATGACTCTTTCTTTAAAGGTAAAATAAAAAATAAAAATGAAGAAGAATAGTACGTAACTATGTAAGTATACTTTAATATTTGCCTCTAATTTCTCTCATAATTTTTTTAAAAGTACTAGTATGGGTAATTACTAATTATATTAATTAGTGATATATGATCAAATTTGCTTCAGACCTTTCCCCTCTCCCTCGCGTGCTTTTCAATGATTTTAGTGCCAAAGCACATGTTGGGTTTCTCTCATATATCATAATATACAAAGCATTTGCTAGGGGTCCCTATCAAACAGTCAAGGAGATTCTGTGAAGTTTGTCTATATTCTAAATATGGTAAAGGGTACTTCAAATAATAGTCTATATAGGTACTAAATTTCTTTTTATGGTATCCAAATGGGACCGTTCACTACTTTCTTTCTTTTTTGGGCATAGTTTCACTCTCAAATGCATTATTCATCAGCAAAGTTTTCTAGAAGTTTGGCATTATTATTTTATTTATTCATCTCAAAGAAAACTCATGCATTAACTTATTTAGAGGGCACTGTCGATGTGGTATTTTCCTACATGCATGATAAGTCTTGAAATATGACTTATTAAGCACACTTTTCTAATGTTTTTAATAGAATTAATTTGCATTTTATTTTTAGTTATATATAAATCATTGTATTTCTTTTATTTCATTGGGTTATATAAAAATAATTTATTTACATGTATTATTATATAAGTCTAATTTTGTGACAACTTTATAGGAGCCAATGAATTAAATGTAGGATTTAATAAATGAGTTTATGGGATCACTTTGTACATTGTTGCATAGTAATATAGTCAAAGAAGTGCTAAACACGTGAAAAGAATAAAGAAAGAAAAAAGTGGACAGCAACTTCGGGCAACCAAAGACAAAAA
>BKZX01017532.1:0-14534 GCA_014362285.1 Fagus crenata
AATTAGTTATTTTGTTTATCTATGATCCCTTGATTATTAGCTTGGTTTTGGTAAGTGTCTGGCTCCCTAGAGTCTTTCTTTAGGTGAGTTTGATAGATGTTTTGGTTTATTTTCACAACTTGAGATTATTTTATTCATTAAATGATGGTTTTCTTTTTCTTCTATTCATGTTGATGTAAAATACAATAAGTATCATGTATAGGTAAAAATTATTATCAGATTTGAATATAATTAGTTTGTTTTAAATCTAATCCACCTATACAATAGGTTTATGATTGTTTCCTTTTTACCATTTACTTCTATCTTTCCTATTTGTTTATATTTGAAATCAAATGAATATGAATTCGATTCATCAAGGGACTTGGCTACTGACTGAGTCTTTTATTTTTATTTTTTCTCTCTCATATAAATGTAAATTTTCTTCACAGGATGAAAGGTTTTAGAATTTGTAGCTGTGAATGTTGCATTGAAGATGTAAGTAGGGACACACATGATGGATTCTACTTAAGTGAAAGTAAAAGTTGAAGGGTTGATCAGTACAGCACTTAGAAAAGTGCTTGAGGAGATGGAAGTTTTTAAAAGAAATTCAAAATCCATTTGGTTGGTCCCCTTCATAATTTTTTATATTTTTATTTTTAGTTTTAGAGGCTTTGCTTTGCTTTGCTCATGGGTTGATGTTATGGTGACTATCGATTAAAATCATTGAAAGTTGAACCTTTGGCATATAGGATCAATTTGGAGTAGAAATATGATATGACCAGTTTTACCAAGATTAGCTATAGGCTCAATTTGCAAAGTTATTTCTAAAAAAAAAAAAAAAGAAAAGAAGAAGAAGAAGAATTATCTGCAAAGTTGGGTGTTACTTGTGGGAAAAAGAATTTGTGTTGAGCAGGAAACAAAAGCAGAATTTCAGAGGGTGGTTGGAGATGATAACCCAAATAGAGTTGGTAGTTGGATGGCATGGCTTTGAAGATTCACATGGAGTAAGGAGGCTAAATGTTCAACCGATTTTGTTATGGTCACTGATAAATGTGTGTTACAGTGTTCTTTTGATGATATAAATTAAGTAAATGTTATTTTGGAATGTAATTTGTTCTTGCTTTTTTTTTTCTTTTTTTTCCTAACAATTCGTGAGGGATTTGCAGTTTGGTTCTCCTTATAATAAAAGCGAGTAGACAATCACTCTTACCTTTTGAATTGTTGTGAGAGTTATTGTTTTATTTTTCCTTCGAGATTAGATAAATTGTTTCATTAATAATAAAGTATATATATTTTACGCATTTATGTAAAACTTTCCCGCGCATTGCGCGGGTTAGCGACTAGTTTAAATAAGTTTCAAAGTTATTGACTTTCCAGTTATGACAATTTGCAAACTGTTAAAAAGTCATGCCACGAAAAAGCTTTGATAACGGACATTTAGAATTCTTTTCAAGTTAAGAATACACTTATTAGGAGCGGTATTGTGAAAAACAAAATTAAACAATAGAGGGATTTAAAGGCTTTGAGAACGGACATTTTATTTCCTTTTTCTTTAGGGTGACTTTATAAGGTAGATTTTGTTAGGCATGTCACGTATGGAAAAGAATTATCTCCATTTTCCACCCTCTTTTTTGCTTTTCTTGCCTTTTCCGGTACAAGGCACTAATTGACACTTTAGTGCCTAAAATAAAATGGTTTCTCTTCCTAACATAATTTGTCAAGTTAATACTTAATACCACACCTTAATAAACTGCTATGTAAGCTTCTCAAACCCTATGCATCCTCAAGAGTCAAGAAATCAAACCCAAAAAATAGTGTTAGTATGAAAGAAATGTCCGCCTCCTTTTGTGCCTCCCTGTTGCTCTCTCTTATGCTTGCAATCCTATTGATTTGTCCAACATATGCACGGCTAAGTGTGAAGGTGACAGAAAATTTGCTTAATGAGATTTGCTCCTCACACACAGATCCTCCTTTTTGCTTGCAAGCCCTCAAATCCGATCCTCGTACACCCTCAGTCGACCTTATTGGCCTTACCAATATTTCAATTCACTTGGCAGATGTTGCTATTAATAACACTTTGGCCATGATTGGCCCACTCGTCAACGAGACCGCGGACCCCAAATTGAAAGTGCAGTATGATTTATGCCACCAACTCTATGATTCTAATGTTGGCGAAATAGAATCAGCAAAACGTGCGTGGAAAGCTGGTGACTACAAAACTATAATTGTTATGGCTGATGGTTGCATCACTGATTGTGGTGACTATAATGATGCAATATCAATTACTGCATCATCCCCTCTGTCACCAAAGAATATAGAAGTCTCTAAATATTGTGAGACATAATTGGTTGTTTCTGAATATCTAGATGGGATTAAGTAAATCATTGTGTACATGTGGCCATACAAAATATAATATTTGATATTATGGGCCATTTTCTGTCGAGAATAAATATATTAAAAGTAAAAAATTTTGTCTTAATTCACTTTATTATTTTTTTTTAATAGATACAATAAAATTTAAAAATGTTCGCTCTATGATGATTGTTCTTTATAATCGTGATATCCCAAATTCTGATAAGTGTATACTGTAACTTAATTAGTCCTTTTGAAGTATTAGCGTAAATGTTTCAAGGACTCTGAACCATAACCTTCTTGACGCTACGGACCCCATTCTCTATTCTCTCATTCTAAAAAATTAACTTAAAAACTAGTAATCAATTTTCAAATAGTAATCAATTTGAACAAGACTTAAAAATGTTCAGACTTAAAAATGTGTGTGACATTTTATTTCTCTTTTTTTAGGTCACTTTATAAGGTAGAATTTGCTAGGAAAGTCACGTATATGGAAATGAATTATTTCCCCCGTTGAAATTGCCCCTCCTACCTTTTATGGTACAAGGTTTTTCTTCCTAACAAAATTTGTCAAGTCAATGCCACCCCTTAACAAAATGTTATATAAGCTTCTCTTAAATCCTATACATCCACAAGATGTCAAACCCTATATACAATTCGTGTTAGTGAAGGATGAAAGAAATGGCCGCCTCCTTGTTGCTCTCTCTTATGCTAGCAATCCTATTGGTTTGTCCAACAAATGCCCGGCTTAAAGAAAATAAGGACCATATGAATTTGGTAAGCCAGATCAAATATTTCATTAACTATACAACCTTATATAGAGGTCTGTTGCAGTAGAGAATTTACAAGATAGACTTCAAGAATACATTTGAAATAGAAGATAACTTACAGGAGGATAAACATTGAGTAAAAGAAGGAGATAAGATAGGAACAGAGAAGATAAAATAGGAACAACTCTAGATAAGGAACAACTATGGATGTTTAAAATCAAATACATCTGGTTGTTATAACAGAAGGCAGCAATATTATCTGCATAATTTGCAGCAGTATTATCTGCATAATACTGCAGATAATTTGCTTGCGTTATTACTCCCCTTCAAAGTGGTTGTGGGGTTGTCCCAAAGACCAAGTTTGTACTTAAGTCCATCAAAGACAGCACGAGAAAGTGGCTTTGTAAAAATGTTTGCAACTTGACTTGAAGAAGGGATAAATTGGGTAGTAAGAGTGCCAAGAGCAACTTTTTCGCGAACAAAGTGATAATCAATGGCAATGTGCTTGGTGCGACTATGGAACACTGGATTAATTGTCATGTGGACGGCTGACAGATTGTCACAAAACAGAACTGGTGGCCGGCTTTGGTAAAGACCAATGTCACGAAGAATGAAGGAAATCCAAGTGAGCTCAGCAGCAGTGGAAGCCATTGCTCGGTACTCAGCTTCAGTACTTGACCGAGAAACAGTGGGTTACTTCTTTGCACTCCAAGATATGCAATTTGAGCCTAAGAAAGTGTAGAAACCAATTGTGGAGCGACGTGTAGTGAGACACCCAGCCCAATCCGCATCAGAAAAGGCATAGAGATCAAGGCTACTACGCTGGACTATTCGAAGACCAAGAGATATAGTGCCTTTACATACCTTAGAATACGCTTGACCATCTGAAAGTGACCATATGTAGGGGCATGCATGTGTTAACAGACACTGTTAACAGCATAGCAAAGATCAGGCCTTGTGAGTGTTAGGTACTGAAAGTACCTACAATCCTCCGATACTCAGTGATATTAGGAAACAAGTCATCATGATTGGCAAGATGAGGCTGTTTGGAGGCCATAGGAATGGGACTTGGCTTACAGTCAGTCATCCTAGTGCTGAGAAGTAAGTCTGCCATATACTTAGCTTGAGAAAGAAAAATGCCACCATGAAAGGGTTGAACTTGAACACCCAAAAAATAATGCAATAAACCAAGGTCTTTAATTGAGAACTAGATGCCGAGTTATGTCACAAAGTCATCCAAGAGGGAGGGAGAGCTACCTGTGAGAATTATGTCATCCACATAAACCAACAAAATCATGATATCAGAATGAGATTTAAAAATAAAGAGAGAGGAATCAGCTTCACTACAATGGAACCTATAGTCAATAAGTAAAGAGTTAAAGATATCAAACCAAGCCCGGGGGGCTTCTTTCAAGCCATACAAGGCACAATGCAAATGACAGACATGATTTGGGAGTTGTGGATCTTCAAAACCCGGTGGTTGGTTCATAAACACAGTGGTGTCAAGATGACTGTGAAGAAACGCATTCTTAACATCAAGTTGCCAAAGACTCCATCCTTTAATTGTAGCAACTGTAAGAAAGGTGCGAATAGTGGCTTGGCGAATAACTGGACTAAATGTCTCAGTATAATCCACGCCTTCTTGTTGATTGTATCCCTTTGCAACTAAGCGAGCTTTCAACCAATCCAAGGACCCATCAAAATTAAGTTTGGTCTTGAAAACCCATTTGCACCCAATCACATTCATGTGAGGTTGGCAAGGGACCAAGACCCAAGCGTGATTATTATGGGGAGCTATCATCTCTTCTACCATTGCAGCATGCCAACCAGGATGATTAAGGGCTGTTTTTGTCTTTGGTTCAAGTGGTATGGTAGGCACAGAAATAGTCAAGATATATTTAGGATTAGGCTTACAAATGCCTACTTGACTACGAGTAATCATAGGATGGGAACTGGTTGGTTGAAAAGGACAAGGAGGGGATATTGTATGTGAAGGAGTAGGAATATTTGGAGGAGATGGTGGAGTGGCAGAATGAGGTAAAGGCTCAAGAGTAAAAAGGCGAGCATGATCTTTATCAAGAGTTGGAGAGGAGTTACTTGGTGAAGTAGAAGTCATAGTAGTGGTGGATGCCGAAAGCCAATCATCAAGGACTGTAGGAGCAGTAGATGAGGACGGAAGCAGTGCAGGTTTGTGAAAAGGAAACATTTTCTCATCAAAGACCACATGTCGTGAGATATAGACTCGACCAGTAGAATAATGCAAACACCGATAACCTTTGTGTTGAGTACTGTAGCCCATAAACACACACAGCAGGGAGCGAGGTTCAAGCTTATCTTTGGCATAGGAGCGAAAATAAGGATAGCAAAGGCACCCAAAAGTTCGAAGAAAATCATAAGATGGTGGCTTTTGATGGAGAAGAGAATATGGGGTGGCCATGTTGAGAGATGGTGAAGGCAGCCGATTGATGAGAAAAGTGGAGGTGAGAAAGGCTTCCACCCAAAACATTTTCAGCATAGAGGCATGTAGGAGCATGGCAAGTCCCAATTCAACCACATGACGGTGTTTCCGTTCAACAATACTATTCTATTCTAGAGTACCAAGGCAAGACAAGTGATGAAGAATGCCATGCGTATGCAAATGATCAATAAATTCTTGCTTGGTGAATTCGCTACCATGATCAGAATGAAAAATCTGAATCTCCCTTTGAAACTATTTTTCCACCATTGCTTGAAACATAAAAAAGACCTTGTAAAAATCTGATTTCTTTTTGGGATGATAGAGCCAAGAATACCGTGAAAAATCGTCAACAAATCTATATATCTATATATCTATATATAAATTAAAGTAGAAGACACTGCCGAATGTCTACCACGTGGCATATATAACAATGTCTTCTACTTACACATGGCATCATGACTAGGTTAATTTAAGTATGTGGCATGTTAACTAAGCCAATTCTAATTACAATGAAATAAATGCATTTATTTAGTATCTTATATATGATCAAGTTTTAATTCTGATTTATGAGCATTAATTTAATTTTTGATATTTGCCAATAAATTTTTCTTACCATTGAGGTACATCTGTATAAAAGGAAAACAAATTGACAAAAAATCACAATTACTCTTTCGAATTCAAAATGACGTCGTATTAAAGGAGGAAGAAAAAAAATTGGATAATTTAAAATAAAAACCTAATTGACCGGCCACATTATTTTCATGTATTTATATGGGATATAAAAGCACTTATATCTTACCATAAGTGCAACACGTTTTCAATGAGATTTCCAACTCACGTGTTAGGCTAATTTGAATTTAAATGAAATAAATGCATTTATTAGTATCTTATTTATGATCAAGTTTTAATT
Source organism: Fagus crenata (assembly GCA_014362285.1). Classification (NCBI taxonomy): domain Eukaryota; kingdom Viridiplantae; phylum Streptophyta; class Magnoliopsida; order Fagales; family Fagaceae; genus Fagus; species Fagus crenata. The sequence goes on from BKZX01017532.1 coordinate 6,470, forward strand.
CTAATTTATGAGCATTAGTTTAATTTCGGACATTTGCCAATTAATTTTCCTTCCCATATACACAGCCGTATAAAAGGAAAAAAAAAAAAAATAATCGACAAAAAACACAATTACTCTTTCGACTTCAAAATGAAGTCGTTTTGAAAAAGGAAGGAAAAAAAAATCATTTAAAATTAAAACCTAATTGATCGGCCACATCATTTTCATGTATTTCTATGAGATATAAAAACGCTTATATCTTACCATAAGTGCACCACGTTTTAAATGAAATTTCCAACTCAAACATGTTAGGCTAATTTGAATTTAAATGAAATAAATGCATTTATTAGTATCTTATGTATGATCAAGTTTTAATTCTGATTTATGGGCAATAGTTTAATTTTTGACATTTGCCAATTAATTTTCCTAACCATATATACAGCCGTATAAAAAAAAAAAAATTCGACAAAAATCACAATTACTCTTTTGATTTTAAAACAACGTCATTTTGAAGAAGGAAGGAAAAAAAAAATCATTTAAAATAAAAACCTAATTGACCGGGCCACATCATTTTCATATATTTATATGGGATATAAAAAACATTTATATCTTTCCATAAGTGCACAATTCTAATTATTTGATATATATAATTTCTTAGCATAAGTACATCACGTTTTCATGACAATTTCAAAAGCATTATGGAAAACCCTTGATTAACTCTTTTTTTTTTAAATACTAATTGACTAACCAGTACATATTAAATACATCTTTAATTTAAACACATCCAATAATGTTCCCAAAAAACCTTCCGTTTACCATTTAACAAAAAAAAAAAAAAAAAAAGAACCTTTCAAAAAATATTTCCTTGCCATTAACATTATCTTACCCGGTTTAAAACTTTACAATAAATTGTTCCCAAATCTTTCGGTTATTGATTGCTTTATCCCTTAATCATTTTGGAATTCTTTGCTTAATTGACACCTTTATATTAATTAAAAGAAAAAAAAAATGTCTTCTCAAATTCCTCCTAAATTAAACCGTTTAAGAGTCCTTGGCGTTTCAGATGCTTAAACGTTTGGAACTTTGAACCCTTCCTCACTTTAACGACCATTTCTTGAAGGGAATAGGATCCTCTCCATTTCATTTGAAATGGAGAGGATCCTTGTCCTTCTTGAAGGTACCCAATTTTACTGAAATGTTTCTAACTTTATATCTCCTTATTTTGGCTATATAATTCTCGCCATCAAACCCATTTGTCGTCATATAGCTTTTTTTATTTTTTATTTTATTGTTCGAATTTGGGAGGCCATCATGGTACTGAAACACATTTTTGCAGGAAATATGACTCTTCTTAGACTTCTCTTCATGGAAAGTTTTGCCTTCAATTCATAGGTATGGTGGGCCTTGGACTGCTGCCCATGCCACTGCCATCAACATATGTATTTTATGGTATAGTAGGTTTGTGTAAATTTGGTCAACGCCAATTTGTGAAATAGGAGTGGATTCCTAATTAATCTAATCAATTCCCATTATGAAATTTCATTAGAGCTCCAACCGTGGCTTTGTTGTTGTTGGTTAGTATGTTCTTTAAGGTGCACACCACTTGTATGATAAATTGACAAGAAGAGTTTTTCCCTTCAACGTGCAACAATGGTTCAGACTTTAGACATAGATTGCTAAAAGGTGAGATTTAGGTATATCATTAATAAAAGTATCCAACATTGAATAATACCCATATAAATAGTTATATTGCTATTTATCTAAACAACACAGCTTTGCGTAATTTAATTTAGTATGTGCCTTTCAGTTTGTAGCTTTGTGTAATTTCCTTCAACTTGCATATTTTTTTTATGTTGGTTAGTATGGTTTTTAAATGTGCACACTACCTGTATGATAAATTGACAAGATGAATTTTCCCTCCCTTCAACATGCAACTGTGAATAATTTGAAATTTTTCTTTGATTGTTGAGAAAATAAGAGAATTAATTTTTTTTAATTTTTTTTCTTAAGTTAAAAAATAAGAGAATAATGGGAATAAATTTGGTGTTTTCTTTTTTGTTTTCAAATGGAATTGAATGTTTTATGTAAGCTTAGTAAATAGCTTTTTGAGGCTTAGTTAGATCATGCACTTCTGTTTCTGACTCAGAAATCATAATTTTTGTTGCTTTTTATGTTATAGGTAAAATACATTATTAGATTGTGGGTCCTTACAGTACCATGTACTATTTGTGGATCGAGGAAAATGAATCTATATTTTTTAATACATAAAAGAATGAATGACCAAAAATAATTAATTGAGTATTTTCTTATTAGCTTTTGTATTCTATTATAGAGGATGCTTTCATTTATTACATTATTTTTTGCTCTTCTACCATTTTTGCAATAATTGATATGTAATTGTTTAATTTTCTTTTAAGGTTTTCATTTCAAACATAATTTCAATTTCATAGTATGCTTTGAACCATATTATGGGTAGGAGGTGAAGCCTTTTTCTTTTTTAGATTCTTTCTTTGAGTGAAATATATAACTTTTGTTAAACAATCCCGTGCATCGCACGGGTTAGTGACTAGTATAGCATAATATTGAAAACCTTGATTAGATAAAATGGGTGCAGGACCCCATAAGTCACAGTGAATCTTAGCAATGGGAACAGTTGCTCTATTATTGGAAGGGAAAAATGGGAGATTAGAGCTCTTTCTTAAAGCACAACTCTTACATAAACCAGAAACTTTCCTAGTAACAGAAATACATTTATTGTGATGCAAATAATTTAAAACACTAGGTTAAGGATGTCCAAGACGTCCATGCCAAGTATCTGCATCTACCACTCAAAATTGGTTGGAGAAAAGAGCTTTGGCTGAGATACGGTGAAGGACATATAAACCATCTTCCTTACTTTTACTCCCCAATGCCAGCACTTGATGTGTCTTGAGATCCTTAATAAGAAAACCATGGTCATCAAAAAGTACATAAAAAGGATAGTCATGTGTAAGTTGAGAGATAAAGATCAGATTCTTTTTTAAAGAAGGAACAACAAGGACATTTTTTAAAACCAATTGGGAAGCCATGGGAAACAAATGAGCTTTACCAGTATGGGTTATAGGCAATTGTGCACCATTACCGACCATAACAAAATCAGACCAATTATATATTTTGGGTCAGAGAGATTACCTAGGTCATCAATTATATGAGCCGTAGCACCTGTATCAAGGAGCCAATCACCGTCACTGGGCTGATTGAGATGAAGTGCAGCAAGTGCTTGAGGAATCTGATTATCTTGATAGCTATTGTCAAACTAATGCCAACATTTCAATGCATGATGTCCTTTCTTCTTACAAATCTGACATTGAAGAGGTTGTGAGTGACCTGCTGTAGAAGGAGGTTTAGAGGACATGGGTGGCTGGAAGTTTCGGGACTGAGATGGAGGGCGTGTGCTTGCTTGATTGAAGCCGCATCCTTTTGAGTTGAAGGAAGAATGAGAATTACATTTCTGGGAAGAATAATGTTGGCCAACAAATGCAAGGGAGGGATTTGCTTGCTCAGACACCAGAACTTGTTACGTAACTCATGACTATGTAGCACAGGAATCAAATCATTATAAGATGGGATTGGGGGCTTAAGCATAACAGTGGAAAAAGATTCATACCTTGGACCAAGACCATTAAACAACCAAAATACCTTCTTTTGATCAGTAACAGGTGTACCAATTGCATTGAGTTGGTCACATGTGGCTTTGAAATTGCGTGTGTAGTCATTGAGTGAGACCAAGTCTTGTTTCTTCTCTTGTAGTTTGAAAAGTAATTCAAACTCTCGAGCTTGTGAGTCTTGAAAGTAGTCCTTGGATAGAAACTTCCACACATCAAAGGAGGTGGTAAGACCAACCACTGTTCCAAGAGCTTCTTCAGATATTGTTTCAGTAATCCATGCTTTAACAAGATGATCTGTGTGTGTCCATGCTGCCAGATCAGGATTGGGCATTTTACCCTCTTTATTCGGACCATCAATCTCACTTGGAGGAGGTGGTGTGGTGCCTGTGATGAAGCCAAGTAAGTCTTGGCTCTCAATTAGGGATAAAACTTGTGTTTCCCATAATAAATAATTTGAGTTGGTGAGTTTCAATGAAACAAAGTTTGCTACATTGAGACCTGAGGGATAAGGATAGGTTGGGGTTGATGAGGCTGCCATTTTTTATTTTTAAATCCTAACTCGTTAGAGTTTAATGAGGCTCTGATACCATAAAGAAAATAAGGAACATATGAATTTGATAAGCTAGATCAAATATTTCATTTACTATACAGCCTTATATAGAGGTCTGTTGCAGTAGAGAATTTACAAGATAGACTTCAAGAATACATTTGAAATAGAAGATAACTTAGAGAAGGATAAACATTGAGTAAAAGAAGGAGATAAGATAGGAACAGAGAAGATAAAATAGGAACAACTCTGGATGTTTAAAATCAAATACATCCGGTTGTAATAACAGAAGGCGGCAATATTATCTGCATAATACTGCAGATAATTTGCTTGCATTATTACAACTAAGTATGAAGGTGACAGAAGATGTGCTTGAGGAGATTTGCTCTCCACATCAAGATCCCCGTTTTTAGCTTGCAAGCCCTCAAATCCGATCCTCGTACACCCTTCGTCGACCTTGTTGGCCTTACCAATATTTCAATTCATTTGGCAGATGTCGTTATGAATAAAACCTTCGCCATGATTGGCCCACTTGTCAACCAAACTGCAGACCCCAAATTGAAAATGCAGTATGATTTGTGCTACCAACTCTATGAATCTAATGTTGACGCAATAGAATCAGCAAAAAATGCATGGAAAGCTGGTAACTACTTAATTATAGTTGATATGGCTGAAGGTTGCCTCACTGACTGTAGTGACTGTAAAGATGCAATATCAATTACTGCATCCTCCCCTTTGTCACCAAAGAATAAAGAAGTGTCTCGTTATTGTGAGACAATGCTCCTTGTTTCTAGACGTACATCTGGAGATTAGTAAATCTTTGTATGCATGTGGCCATGCAAAATTGAATATTTGATATTATGGGTCACTTTTTGTTGAATAACATAATAAAAGTTCAAAACTTTTGTCTTGGTTTTGTTTTTTTGTTTTTGTAGATTCACGTTCTAGGTCATTATTTTAATAGATGTGATAAGTTTTGTAAATTTTCACTTTATGATGATTGCTCTTTATAATTAGCTAATATACCAATGGGGTTTTTAGGTGAGATTCAAATCCAAATCTCACAAAAAACTTGACCAATTGACCTAATTAGAATTTGTTTTGAGTAGCTTTTGAACATGAATTGTGTTAGATATTTGTTATCTAAAATAGGTTGTAATATAGTAGATTTGCAAGAACCAGTCGCTTGGAATAGCATCCAGTAGACTGGACTAGAAGGTCTGGAGAAGTCTGGAGTTTCTGCCTAAACACAGTCGACTGGATGGCTGATCTAGTTGCCTGGATTGGTGGTCCAGTCGACTAGATGTCGTGCCTGAGAGTTTCTGTCTGAACTCAGTCACCTAGACCACTTATTTAGACGATTGGAACTCGGCAGTTATGTGCTGTTATTAGCTGTTATTGTACCTTTTCATAGTGACTCTTAACTATTATTCAATAAGAATAAAATAGACTTCTTGTTTAGTTAATATATGCATAAAACATATATGTTCTAAAAAGTTCAAAAGAACAAAATTGAATTTCTATCATTTTGTTCTTAGCTTTATTGTATCCTGGAGACTGTTTGCTTGAACCCTTAGAAATCTCTGAGGAGAGAGGGCAAATCCAGTTTTAAAGACAACGATTTATCTTGCCTCAAAGCCTTGGTTCTCCTTTGCATTCCCCTAAAATTCCTAACAAATTGATAGCCTCACAATCCTCATATTTTTGCTTGCTTTAGATTATTGGAGGATTAGAAACTCAAACAAATAAATTACTGTTTTAAATTACAGAGGTTTATAATTTATGCCTTTGAAGAGACAAAATTGAGTTACCATCGCTATTGTGAGTTAGTCCAATCAACTATATTTGTTGTATGTGTCAAATCAATCTAAGAATGAACTAAAAATGAATAAAAGAAGGAATAGGATCCTCTCAATTTGAAATGAAATTGAGAGAGTTCATTTCATGGTCCAGATTAAATATTACAGTTTGCAGATTGTTACATCTAGAAAGTCATTGTCTTAGTGGAAGGCAAAAAGAGTAATTGTCAACATTGGAACTTGGAAGGGTACTACTATTATTAGTTAGATAAGAATGGATAAAATTAGTCTTTTAATGTACAATACTTAACTTGAAACTATTTTAAATTGATACGAATTTAAAAGTACAAGATTCAATTTGAAATTAGTGAAACTAAAAGATTAAATTGGTTATAATCTTAAATTTTAGGATTTAAGATTCAATTTGAAATTAGTGAAACTAGAAGATTAAATTAGTTATAATCTTAAATTATAGGATTTAACTTAAAAAATTTCCCTATATATAGGATTTAAAATGGAATTTACCCTTAAAAATATAATACTCTTCTTTAAAGTTTAAGGAAAGTTCTCTTCTTTAAAGTTTAAAATATTTGTTCATTTTTAAAAGTCAAAGACTCGAAAACAAGTGGGTTTTAGTTAACTTAACTAATAAAGTCTTTTGTCGTCAAGTAAAGAATCTTGATTATTGTCTTGGCCTTTTGGTAAGAGCAATCATCATCCCCTCTGTCGCCAAAGAATACAAAAGTCTCTAATTATTGTGAGACACAAAAGGTTGTTTCTAAACGTCTAGCTGGAATTAAGTAAATCCTTGTGTGCATGTGGCCATGCAAAATACAGTCTTTGATATTATGGGCCACTTTCTGTCGAATGAATATAATAAAAGTTAAAAATTGTGTCTTATTTTTTTTCTTAATTCACGTTATATTTGTAGTTTCTTTTTTTAATAGATACAATGAGATTTAAAAATGTTTCAATCTATGATAATTGCTCTTTGTAATTAAGCCAAGATACCAATGAATTTTTTGTTTTTGTTTTTTGGGTATAGGTGAGATTTAAACATAGGTCACTTATTTTATGACAAAGAACTTTACCAATTGATCTAATCAAAAACTGTTTTGGATCATTTTTTAACACAACTTAATAGCCTCACAGTACTCATAATTTTTCTTGCTTTAGATAATTGGAAGATTAATGAAAAAATGAGAAGAAAAAAACAGAGATTTATGAATTTATAGTACCTCCAAAGAGAGAAAATTGAGTTACCATCCACTTATATATGAGTTTCCATGGGATTGGATATTGACGCTAAGCAAAGTTAGGTTTTTCTGAACCAGCCAGATGATGCAGTTTTATTGGATGAGTGGATATTGAACATTATTGATATGGTCCACTCAGGGTAAAACCTAAGGGGTTTTGTGGCACGACTCTTAAAGAATATACTCAGAATCTGTTAAAAAAATACTCTAGTTGATAAGTTCCCTTCTTAAAGCTCAAAAAAATTCATAATAAAAAAAGTAAAGTTAAAAAAAATTCATAATAAAAAAATTACAAAATATTTGTTCATTTTTTAAAGTAAAATTGTCAAAGACATATTTTGTTATCCCTCTAATTAATAATACTGTATTCACTTTGTGTGTGTGTGTGTTAAAATCATAAGGATAAGGTTGTAATTTAAAAAAAAAAATAAGATAAGTATATTCTGTTTCCATAATAATATTACCATTCTAGTATAGATTTCCTTTTTTTTTTTAAGCTGTCTAATATAATTTGCCGTTTTTTAAGGGGGGAAAAAACCATATGTCCTTTTTCAAGGCAAAGTTCAAATAGGTAGGTGAGAAAACACTTAATTTTCTTGTTCATTTTACGAGGAACCCACGTGTACCTATTGTATTCAATAAGATGGAAATCAATTTCTTAGTAGTATATCACCTTTCAAATTCGAACAAGATCTTAATAATGTGTGTGACATCTTATTTCTCTTTTCTTTAGTGTGACTTTATAAGGTAGATTTTGTAAATTAGGAATGTCACGTATGAAAATTATTATCTCTTTTTCTTTTTCTCTCTTTTTCACTTTACTGCCTAAAATAAAAT
>BKZX01017564.1:0-11322 GCA_014362285.1 Fagus crenata
GCCATACTTTGCTGCAACTAAGGCAAGAGTTTGTTCAAAAGAGATTGAATTCTCTTTACTGGTATTACGGTGATTATCCCAATGATTACTATAATGGTTCTTATCCAAAGATGAAGTCTTGGAAGGCAGATAGTGATTGTTGTTCCTGGGATGGGGTCACATGCGATCCAGAGAATGGTCACGTGGTTGGCTTAAACCTAACCAACAGCTGGCTTAATGGGCGTCTAAACTCTAACAGCAGCCTCTTCAGCTTACGTCACCTTCACAAACTCAACCTTGCCCTCAACAACTTCTCTTCCTCCACAATCCAATCTCAATTTGGCCACCTTGTAAGTTTGACCCATCTCAATCTCTCTTTTTCCTTCTTATCCGGCCGAATCCCGTCGGAAATTTCATGGCTATCCAATTTGGTTTCACTTGATCTCTCTTTCAATTATTATTCTACGTATTTGAATGTCAGTAGAATTGATCTCGAAGCACTTGTCCAGAACATGACATATTTGAGAGAACTTCATCTAGACGAAGTGAACATTTCATCGTCATTACCTCAATCCCTGGAAAATTTGTCTTCCTTGACATCTCTTTCTCTGTCTTGGTGCGGTTTGCATGGAGAATTTCCCTCAAATATTTTCCAATTACCCAGGATACAAGCCATTGATTTGTCAGATAACGAAGATCTCGCTGGTTTTCTTCCCAAATTTCAATCAGGTAGTTCCCTAAAGCAATTGCATCTTTCCTTCACAAATTTTTCTGGGGAATTACCCAATTCAATCGACAACCTTGAGTCCTTGAATGCTTTGGATCTTTCGACATCAAATTTTTTTGGAGAATTGCCCAATTCAATAGGCAACCTCAAATCCTTGAATTATTTGGACCTCTTTGGTACAAATTTTTCTGGGGAATTTCCCAATTCAATTGGCAAGCTTGAGTCCTTGAATACTTTATATCTTGAATCGACCAAATTTTCTGGGGAACTTCCCAATTCAATCGGCAACCTTAAATCCTTGAGAGGTTTGTATCTTTATGAGACAAATTTTCTTGGGGAATTGCCCAGTTCAATCGGCAAGCTTGAGTCCTTGAAATTTTTGGAACTTAGGTACACAAAATTTTCAGGGGCAATTCCCGCTTCTATAGGGAACCTATCAATGCGCACTTCTCTGAAACTTATGGGTAACCTTTTCAGTGGGGAACTACCATCTTCCTTAGGAAATCTTACACAACTAGAAGAATTAGATATCTCTAAAAATCAATTGAAAGGGCCCATCCCATCTGAAATAAGTAGACTTCACCATTTGTCTAGCATTGACCTGTCAGATAACTCACTCACTGGGGCCATCCCGTCAGTTTTGTTTACAATGCATTCATTGTTAGAATTAAGTCTAGATCAAAATCAACTTACCGGCCCTCTTAGATTCCAAAATATCTCTTCGTCCTCATTGGAGATCTTGAGATTAAGCGGAAACAAGTTGATTGGACCAATTCCAAAGTCGATTGCCAATTTCACTAAGCTACAAGAACTATATCTTTCTTCTATCAACTTAAAGGGCAATATGGAGCTAAGCACTTTCTTCAACATTGGAAAGCTTAAAAGTCTAGATCTTTCAAGTAACAATTTATTGATTTCAAAAGAAAATATCAATTCAACCCTCCACAAATTTTTTGTTTTGTGGTTGCCTTCTTGCAATTTGCATGAATTTCCAAATTTCCTCAAAACCCAAAATGAATTGCAAGAATTAGACCTTTCCAATAACAGCATTGAAGGTAAAATACCCAAATGGTTCTTAAATGTTGGGAAAGAGACATTGCAATACTTGAATATTTCTTTTAACCTTTTAAGCGGTTTTGAGCAACCACCTATAGTTCTTCCTTGGAAAAATATGTACCTTTTAGACTTGAGTTCCAACCTGTTGCAAGGGTCATTTCCAATTCCCCCATTGTCTACACAATATTTTTATTCCTCAAAAAATAAGCTGTTCGGAAGTATCCCTCCAATGATTTGTAAGGTGAAGTTTTTGGAAGTCCTTGATGTGTCAAATAATCAGTTGGATGGTCAGATTCCACAATGTTTATTTAATTTTAGTAGCTCACTCTCAACTATAGCTATAAGAAACAATTGTTTTCAAGGAAGCTTGCCTGAAACATTGATAAATGGATGTAGTTTGATGACACTGGACTTGAATCACAACCAAATACAAGGGAAGATTCCACGATCATTAGTTCAATGTAGAATGTTAGAGGTTTTGAATCTTGGAAATAACAAATTGAACGATACATTCCCTTTTTGGTTGGAGTCTTTGCCAAAGTTAAAGGTTCTTGTCTTGCGAGCAAATGGATTCCATGGTCCTATATGGAATCCGCATACCAAGTTTGGTTTATCCAAGTTGCACGTCTTCGACCTCTCTCACAATAATTTCACTGGCGAGCTACCATCAAAATACTTCATGACTTGGAATGCAATGCTAATGGCCCCCATCAAAGGTAAGTCACAACCAAAATATATGTGGAGGGACTCCAATTATTATAATGACACAATGACAGTAGTGAATAAGGGAATAGAAATGGAATTGGTAAAGATCTTGACTATCTTCAAAGCTATTGATCTCTCAAACAATAAGTTTTCTGGAAAAATTCCAGATAGTGTTGGGAACCTAAATGGACTACATGTACTCAATTTATCCAACAATAATTTCGTGGGCTATATTCCATCATCATTTGGGAACCTAACTGAGCTTACATCATTGGATTTGTCTCAAAACTTACTTTCAGGTGAAATCCCTCATCAGTTAACAAGTCTCTCATTTCTTGAATATTTAGACCTCTCTCAAAACCAACTTATTTTCATTTTGCAAATATGTTAGAATACCTGCTTTTTTTTTCTTTTTTTTTTTTAAATAGTAATACTTGCTTTTCAGGGTGGTGCAGTTCTTGATAGAAGTTTACAGCCCCATGAATCACATATTCCCTTTATTCTCTGGTAAATACATCCCTACATTAGAATCATTGAATTGCACTTTGTATTTGGGGGGTGTCTAGTAAAACTGAAAATTTTGTTTCCCAAATGAATTAGTGGTTTATAAGATACTTACACAATATGGTTATTTTATCTTGAAGAATGCTAGCATGGGTTCCACCAGCCGTATCGGCCATGAAATCGCCAGGTCCAAATCTTTCTTTCTTTTTCTATTGATAGTATCATATCAATTTTATTATTATGCCAATAAAACTCTAATTAATTTGTTGAATAGGCAATTGGCGAGGAGATCAGGGCACACGTCGTAATGGCTGTGAGGAACAGCAAGACTGCTCACGAATTGGTCCCGGTCCGGATTGGCTCTCCCTCACTATATTATTCCTCACTCACTCATACCTATATTTTGCGTCCTTCTATGTTATTCATTTTTACAGTACGTAACTATTTTCACAGTGACTATAGCACCTTGTCTAATTCATAGTAAAATCGTCATTTGTCTCAAGCTGCTATTGTTGCTCGCATCAGAGCCATGTTATATATGTAACAACACTCTTTTAACTAGAGTATCTCGTTGAATATCTGTTCTACTGTTTGAACTTTCTGCTTCTCTTGTAATATACTGCATAAGATGTTGGCAATGAGTATGTGAGTTTAGCACATTATGCCCATGCCTCAATTTTCAATCTTCTGTGGTTAATTTCTTAACATTTTTGTTATGGGACCAATGAGCTCTAATTGTAATTCATTCCAACAGCATATATTTTTCCCATAAAATAAGGTAGACCAAACTTTTTTTCTTTTAGGAAGTGTTAGTCACGTTGGTTTTAATATTATCTTTCAACAGTACTCATGACCAAACCTTATTCACGTTGGTTCTAACATTATCATCTCGCGCACTAATGACTAAAACTAGTTACATTAATTTGGACAGAGTTTTAATTACGCTATGTTTATTCTAACATTATCGTCTCCAATTTGTATCTCTAGTGGAGTAGGATTTTCTATGATTCAGTTTGCACAGTGCGTTCGAGCTTTGCTATTTTGTTTATCTCTGAAGCATAACTTTTCTTTTGACCATGTGACCTTATTGGGTCCTTGCCTATTTTATGATACTGAACATGGAGGCTGCAATACTGTCTTGATTGCCTTTTGGTTTTTTCTCAGTGTTTCCTTAAACCCCCTTCTCTCTCTCGCTTTTGGACTGACATATAGAATTCGTGTAATGGTTTTTGTTTGGTTAGTGAAATAGTGTACACCACTTACTGGATTTCTCTCATGCATTCTTAAAATCTATTTATTGTATTCAGGCTGCTGATAAGGAAGCCCTTGGTCTTCTAAGGTCGCTTGCCATGTCTCAGGCTACTGAATATGTAAACTCTGATGATGAACTTGTCTGTGAGACTATTTTGAGTCCTTTTGGAAGGGGAGCAAAGAAAAGTCCTACTTCTCGGCCATAGATGATTAAATGATGAGCTTGACAAAAACCCTATTGAGTCTTCGAGGCAATCTCTTGCAGGTCAACAAACAAATTTCCATGAGGCTTATGAGGTTAAAGTGGCACATTTAGATTCTTCCATGTATGGTAAACTGCCTCTTTTGTACAGCAGTGACAGCTCGTCATAGGCTAGCAAGGCGAAAGATGGAAAGTTTGGTTCACATGGAAAAGTTGGTGATGAGGCCAGAATAGGAGCTATCACTGAAAATGTGGATTTCATAGTAACAGGTCCTTCTCAAGTGCATACATTTGTAAGCCGAAGACTATAGATTCTGTAGCTTCCATGTGCCATCTTGGAATAGAGATGAGGAGTGAATTTGAAGGGTCTTCGAAGTGCCAGTTGTTGCAGGATGTTGATGCAAGGCTCACCAGTAAGCACAAAATGAAGCAATCTATATGGGGTTCAGAATCAGAATTGTAGTGGTGGAAAACAAGTGGAGGATTTTATTTTATCTGGGCTTGGCAGCTCAGAATCCGTAGTAGTCAACAATCAGGCAAAATGTAGGGAACTAATTGGCATGACCTTTTGCAAGAAACCCCTCATTGCAGACTGGACAGATGGGGCTTCATTTACACTTACTACCTCTAATCCCAAGGAGGACAATTTTGATGGATCATCAGGTTGCACTTTTAGTTTCTTGATGGCATGCAATACCTCAATTTTTTTTTCTTCTTGACTTTTGGTTTAGAAAAAGCTCCATTTGTTCATTGTGTCACTCAAACAGCATGACTTATTATTTTCTACTTCTTTTTTGGTGGTGAATGGTATGGGAGGGACATTGGAAACTAGGGTGCCAGCAAATTAGGGTTGGCAGATGATACTAGTTATAAGTTATGCCCGTTGCATTATTGAATATATTTGTCCTTTACATCAACAGAATTGTTAATCGAACAAGTTAAGGTTTGTATAGGATTTATGTATATAAGTTTGGTGGGTTTCTACCATTTTTGCTAGTAATCTCATCTTGTGGTTCATGTTTTATGATATTGCTGTTCAACTTATATCTTTCTTCTTCTTATTCTTTTGTTTTTCTTTTTTTCTTTTTTTGTAAGGGGGAGTTTTGGATGATTTTCTCCCTTTCTTTGAGGGGGACTGAAAGAACTCATGAACAAGCAGATAGTGTGTAGAGATGGCTATCGTGTGATGAGAAAGGTTAGCTAGAACTAGTTAATTTATTGAATTTTATTTATGTATTCGTTTAAGTAAATGCATTGGCTTCTTATTAGTTATTTATTTATTTTAAATTTCTAATTTGTTTGTCTTTGGGTTTTGACTTTTAGGTGCTCTTGTAGGGAACAATGTACCATTAGTGGATTCATCACCTTTGAAAGGTAAATTACTTCAGCATTATTTTTGTTGATTATATCCTTCCCAAGTTTCACATGTCCCCCCGAAATCAACCTCATTGCTGAAAATTCCAAATAGCCACTTGCTGTTCTAATTGTCATCAAGATATTGTAACTTGGGTCATAGTTTAGAGCGGATGTTTGCAATCTACCCATGTTAATTTTGGGAAGAACAACATTTGCATTTGGAAATGAGAAACTTCTTACCAATTCTATAACTATTTGTAGGTTTAGCTAGCAGTTTGATTGTTACACAAAGTTCTTTGCGTGATGATTGTGACAAGGCACAAAGCTTTCTCCCTGATGATTGTGAAAAGGATTTGCTTGAATTTGGTTCTACATTTTATGTGAAGCCTATTTTGGATCATTTGTATCAAGAAACCCCAGAATCCCCAATGCAGAAAAGGAGTGCATTTGGTGATGGGGTGACAACAATAATGTAGGGTAAATGAGGTATTGCTAATGAAAAATCATGCTTTGATTCCACACAAGATATATTTCTCTGGTTTTCTTCTCTATCAATGCTTCAGATATGATTCCTGTTTTAAATTGCAGAGTTAATCCTTTTTCTTGTTCATTTGCAGAGGTGATGCATACACACAAGCTGAATCTTTTGCTCTTGAGATTGCTTTGAAGGTATGTTTGTTTGAAACATGTTTTGTTTTGTTGTCTTTGTTGGATGCTATTTGGTGTTTCTGTAATATGTCCTCTGCACAGCTGTCCTACAAATATCACATAAATTGACTTTAGTTTAAACTTTTACGACTTAAAGGTAATGCTGGTTCAAAGTGACAACATGTGCATGGTTGCAGCCTTGTCCGACAACCCTATTGAGTCTCTCAATTTGTGGTAATCTCTTGTAGGCCAATAAGAAAATTTTTGTGAGGCTTACGAGGTTAAAGCGGCACATTCAGATTTTTCCATGTATGGTAAACTACCTCTTTTGTACACCAGCGACAACTCGTCACAGGCTGATAGGTTGAAAGATGACATTTTTGGTTCTCATGAAAGAAGTTGGTGATGAGACCAGAATAGGAGCTGTCACTGCACCTATGGATTTCACAGTAACTGGTCCTTCTCAAGTGCATACAGCACCATGAATTTGTAAGCCTAACACTATAGATTATGCAGCTTCCATGGGCCATCGTGAAATTTACAATGTTAATTGTTAAAGAGTATGGTTTTGGTGTAACAAACATGGCTACTGAAAGATTTTAGCAAATTTACAACTGACTCAATGGGTTTGTAAAATAGAATTGCAGTAGGGAATTTTATTTTATATGGGCTTGGCAGGTCAGAATCTGTCGTTGTCAACACTCAAGCAAAATGAAAGGAACTAATTGGCATGACCTTTTGCAAGAATCCCCCCATTGCAGACTAGACAGATGGGGCATCTGGAAATGCTTCATTTACACTTTACTATCTCTAATATTGAGGAGGAAAATTTTGGTGGATCATCAGGTTGCACTTATAGTGTCTTGATGGCATGCAATACCTCAATTGTTTTCCTACTTGTCTTTTTGGTTTAGAAAAAGCTCCATTTGTTCATTAGGTCACTCAAACAGCATGACTTATTATTTAATACTACTTCTTCTTTTGGTTGTTTTGGTTTTTCGGTTTGGTGGTGAATGGTATGGGAAGGGACATTGGGAACAATGTAGGTGGAAAATTTTGTAAGTGCAACCTGTAATAATATTGTTATCCAACTTATATTTTCTTCTTCTTCTTTCGTAAGGGATTGTTTTGGATAATTTTCTCCCTTTCTTTGAGGGGGACTGAAAGAACTCTGGACAAGCAGATAGTGTGTATAGGTGGCTATTGTGTGATGAGAAAGGTTAGCTAGAACTAGTTAATTTATTGAATTTTATTTATGTATTCATTTAAGTAAATGCACTGGCTTCTTATTAGTTATATATTTATTTTAAATTTCTGATTTGTTAATATTTGGTTTTTGACTTTTAGGTGCTCCTGGAGGGAACAATGTAGCATTAGTGAATTCACCACCTTTGAAATGTAAATTACTTAGTATTATTTGTGTTAATTATATCCTTCCTAAGTTTCGTGTGTCCCCCCTAAAATTTAGAACTAGCTATCAACCTTCTGATGTTGCTGAAAATTCCAAATAGCCATTTGCTGTTCTAATTGTCATCAATATATTGTAATTCAGGTCATAGTTTAGAGTGGATGTTTGCAATCTACCCATGTTATTTGTGGAAAGAACAACATTTACATTTTGAAAAGAGGAACTTCTTATCAATTCTATAACTCTTTGCAGGTTTAGCTAGTAGTTTGATTGGTACACCAAGTTCTTTGCCTCATGATTGTGACAAGGTACAAAGCTTTCTCAATGATGATTGTGACAAGGATTTGCTTGAATCTAGTTCTGGATCTCATGTGAAGCCTATTTTGGATCATTTGTATCAAGAAAACCCCAGAATCCTCGATCGAGAAAGGAGTGCATTTGGTGATGGGGTGACAACTATAATGTAGGGTAGAGGAGGTATTGCAAAAGAAAAATCATGCTCTGATTCCACAAAAGATTTCTCTTAGATTTCATGACCAGATGGGAAATCGAAGCCTACTCCTCTTAGTCAAAGTGGGTTTCGGGACCCTGCTAGTGTTGGTGGTGGAGAACAACTGACATTGTTAAGTATAGAGGTATTTGCCTACTTTTTTATGTTTGTTATTTTTGCAAAACTAGATGTAGTTTTCTAAATTATTTTTTAAAGATATATATGCTATCTCAAACCTAAATTCCGATGGGTTTGCATGCTTAATATTTTCTGTGTTTTGTATTCATTCGTACGATTAAGAATAATTCTTTCCCACTTTTGTTGCTTTCTAGAACCAGATAATTAGAATTTTATTTATGCTTGTCATTACTTTTAGAAAAAATGACTTGTGTATAAATTATCTCTTACAAACGATGGTTAATAGGTTCAAGCAAAATCTAGTAGAGATCTCAGATCTGATCCTCGATTTGATGCCATCAATGTCATAGCTCTTGCTATTCAAAATGATACAGATTCCATTCCTGAAGTTTATGTGCTTTTGTGTAGTAAAACTAAAGGCTTTAAGAGGTACGGTTGCTAATAATCACATCGAGATTTCATGTAATTCCACTGCTTCTTTTATGTTGAGTGGGACGATGTGTTTATTGTTTTGTAATGTGGTCAATTGTTGATGGGTCTGCAGGTGAAAAACCAAGTCATATCTTCTATGATTCATTTTGTGCTGCAAATGTGAAAGTAAGAGAATGAAATATTATACCTTTTGGAAAAAATTCATTTGTAGGCCATGAACTTTCACCAGTGCCAATGAACTCTAGGTCAACTGGCACTTCCTTCTCCGGTAAGAAGGGTAAGATGGTGGGTTTACAAGTTACAGTCCTTATCTGCTCCAAATCCACACCAAACCAGAATTGATTATTACTATCTCCCAAAACATTGTATACTTTGTGGTGAGTTAGTCCAGTCATTAGCCCCTTTATGCAATTAATGTTTGCAAAAGGGAATTGCTGCTTTGACTGTTGTGATTGGAAGAAATTCAAAATTGGTGAGAGATGCAACACCTTGCTACTATATGTCAACATTGTGGAGGCGTTGATTGGGTCGTGGAAAGTGGTGTCAAGTGCTCTTCACTAGCATGCTCAGTATTTTATGAGAGGTGGAAAGTTCAGAAAGAACTATAAAGTCTTTCTTCTGTTGTTTCCGATTAAGACTTCTACCCAAAATGTATGGTTGAGTGATTTTAAGCACTGGTCACTCCAACATGTTGCGCTTCAGAATTGGATGGGAAGTGGGGAGTTGCAGTGTCTGTTGATATTGGAATGCAGAATGGCAGGACAGCTTCACCTTCCACCGCCAACAATCCTGCTCCTGAGCAACTCCAAAGATGAAAAACATGTGTATTACGAAATCTTGATTGATAGTTTAGTCGTGTATAATAGATGACTAGTACATTGGCTTTTCATAGATGCCTCACCAAATGCGTGAGCCATAGGAGAATGGGTTACAACTAGTTAAATTTGTGTATATTAGATATCATTATCTTTGACATAGGTGACATTTAATTATTTCTTGAAAGGTTTAGTTCTTTCTTTGAATACCTAAAAACTGTAATTGCCTTTAGTATATTACAGTAAAATAGAAAGGATTTGCCCTCTTCCATATTCTACAATCTGCTTGTATCTCCTTTGTTTAAGTGGGTTTAGTCTTGTACATACTCTTGTAATTTGTCTTTTATGTTGTTTTAGGTAATAAATTATATGTTGTTGTATAGCAATAAAGAAGTCTGAACTCTAAAGTAGAAATGTAGCTGATAAGCTGCGCATTTGAAATCTGCATGAAATCTTGCCTAGTAATCCTTTTTGTTTGAGATGAATTGCAAAGTTAGACACCACAGCCATTTGGAATTGATGCTGGAAAGACTGGAATATTATAAGAAGGGAGAATAACTATGTGGTCATAAGTGAACAAGCCACATAGCATGAATATTTTGTTGTGCTTTCATTTTAATTATGAGAAAAAGAGTTCAAATATCTTAGAGTCTTTGCTTAATCATTTTGTTATATTATTGTGATTTAGGGGTTAGGTGTGAAGGGAGATAAGGGTGATCAAAGTATTTTACTTTTCAAGGAGTTAATTTAATTGCGCATGGCCAATTTTCTGTCTCCTATGATTTCAAGTTAACAAATCTTTATCCACTGTCCAGCCCATTTCATGGTCCTTCCAACAAACCCAATAAATCCTGGGTAGGTGGAGAACTTGTCAAAGAAATGTACGGTTATATACATCCTCTTAATTGTGTCAAGAAGACTTTTACTAGAAATCCTAAACCCAATAAATCCTGGGTAGGTGGAGAACTTGTCAAAGAAATGTACGGTAATATACATCCTCTTAATTGTGTCAAGAAGACTTTTACTAGAAAAGCTGGTAGTCAACACAACATTATTGTGATTGTCAGCTACTCCCTACTGTTAGAAGACATTATTGTCACTGATACGTAGAAGAAAAGTTAGTCAATACAACCTACCTTTCATAACGTGATTTATGGTGATCTCAGAAATTTTTTAGTATTATAGGGCTTCCACGGTGATCTAAAAAAAAAAAAAACATTTCTGAAATTTTGTTAAAAATGGTAATCAGTATTAGAGTATTAGTCAATGAAATGGAACTAAACAACCAAATAATTATTCCAGATTAAAAATCATTCATTCATTTATAGGATCCATCATTGCGTACCAAACATGCCCCTAATATAATATAAGACATGGAACCAAGGCATTGGAATTTGGAATGCCATTATAGGAACTTTTTCATTAGGTAGTATTTTTTTTACATAGACATCATTTGTGCATTAAAATCATAGCTCAAGTTCATGAAGCAAAAAAATCAAGTGGAAATAGGTGTATCAGTATTAGATGTGAAAGTGATGTAAAATTTATAATATCCTATGAACAACAATTAAAAATAATAGGTATTGTTAATAATCTTTCTTAAAATCTTTT
>BKZX01017564.1:11332-22094 GCA_014362285.1 Fagus crenata
CAATTAAAAATAATAGGTATTGTTAATAATCTTTCTTAAAATCTTTTCCGAATATGGTTCCAATTGAAGTAATGAGGTGGCAAATATAAATATACATTCCAAAACATTACGATAATGCAATTACACCAACTTAATATATATATATATATTAAAGCGGAAAACGTTGTCATATCTCTGCCGGCATGTATGACAACGTCTTCTGCTTGACATGTGGCATCCATGTAAGACAATTAAACGCCACCTGTTAACTTTTTCCTATTTAATATTAATAATATGGACATAGAATACCACGTGTCAAATTATCATTCGTGCCTTTTTTATTCTTTTGTTGCATTTTTGTCATGTGTGTTCTTTAATGGTATTTATTAGCGAGTCATTAAGCTAAAAAAAAAATAAATAAATAATTGACACCAAGCAGAGTAGAGTTCCTCACACAAAAAAGAAATATGTTGGTAGAAAAACCAATATGAGATGTGGCTTTGACATCAAACCATGAGCATTGGAATGCCATTGTAAGAACACTTTTTGCCTAAGTGCAAGGAGCTAACAAGTAACAATGAGAGCAAAAGTCAGTATCATTTCAACAAAATCACGATTAACAAATAAAATTCCAATTAGATAATTCCTCCAAGAATGTTGTGTCTTGCAGACAACTGTTAGGTGATTCATTATGCAATCATTAATTAATTTATATGTATAACGTATTGATCCCTTTTTCTTTTTTCTTTTCTTTTTTCCTATAATTGCATCCACTCCCAATATTAATAATTTAATAAATAAATAAAGCCTGAAGTTTTAACAAGAAAACCAAAATTTCAAAGAACTCATCTGACAATCACACAAATTTGATCTCTTGAAATCTAATTACGCAGAGACTCTGCTTCGCAAACACTGCTGCAAAGCACAGACCTTGTACAAAAGTCAAAAGTGGATACTTAATTAAAAGCAGTCAAGATGAAATGTTTAATGCGTCACCAAAGTCCTTTAGATTCAGACTAAAGAAAATAAAAATATTTCCAATATAGAAAAGTCCTTTCACACTTAACCCCATTATCCACACTCTTATATATATATATAGCATTAGCTTCCTCTGGTATCATCAAATCATCTTCTGCTCATTCTTGTTCACACTCAATTCTCCATTAACTTCTTTCTGTTAAGATGATGACGATGGGAAATGAATCACTATCTGATCATGTTATACCTTGCCTCTTGTTTGTTCTTCACTTCACATTCTCAAACTACTTCTAATACTTCCTCTCAACATCATTGCCTCCCTGACCAGAGCTCTGCTTTACTGCAACTAAAGCAAGAATTTGTTGAAAAGAGAATGTATGATGATGACGTTGATTACTTATTGTACGGTTATGATAACTCTATATATAATGGTTCATATCCAAAGATGAAGTCTTGGAAGGCAGATACGGATTGTTGTTCCTGGGATGGAATCACATGCGATACAGAGAATGGTCACGTGGTTGGCTTAAACCTAAGCAACAGCTGGCTTAGTAGTTAGTGGGACTCTGAAGTCTAACAGCAGCCTCTTCAACCTGCGTCACCTTCAGAAACTCAACCTTGCTCTCAACGACTTCTCTTCCTCCACAATCCCATCTGAATTTGGCCAGCTTGTAAGTTTGACCCATCTCAACCTCTCTCATTCATTCTTATCTAGCCCAATCCCGTCAGAAATTTCATGGCTATCCAATTTGCTTTCACTTGATCTCTCTTTCAATTATTTTATACACTTTGTTGGTGCTTCTTATGATTATAAGCATTTGATTCTCAGAAGAAATGATCTCGAAGTACTTGTCCAGAACATGACATATTTGAGAGAACTTCATCTAGATAGAGTGAACATGACATATTAGATATCTCAGATCAATTGAAAGGGCCCTTCCCATCTGAAATAAGTAGACTTCACCATTTGTATAGCCTTGACCTGTCAGATAACTCACTCACTGGGGCCATCCTGTCAGTTTTGTTTACAATGCATTCATTGGTAGAATTAAGTCTAGATCAAAATCAACTTACTGGTCCTCTTACATTCCAAAATATCTCTTCGTCCTCATTAGTGACCTTGAGTTTAAGCGGAAACAAGTTGATTGGACCAATTCCAGAGTCGATTACCAATTTCACTCAGCTACAAAATCTATATCTTTCTTCTATGAACGTAAAGGGCAATATGGAGCTAAGAATTTTCTTCAACATTAGAAAGCTTAAAAGTCTAGATCTTTCAAGTAACAATTTATTGATTTCAAAAGAAAATATCAATTCAACCCTCCACAAATTTTTTGATTTGTGGTTGTCTTCTTGCAATTTGCATGAATTTCCAAATTTCCTCAAAGCCCAAAATGAATTGCAAAGATTAGACCTTTCCGACAACAACATTGAAGGTCAAATACCCAAATGGTTCTTAAATGTTGGGAAAGAGACATTGCAATTCTTGAATATTTCTTTTAACCTTTTAAGCAGTTTTGAGCAACCACCTATAGTTCTTCCTTGGAAAAATATGTACCTTTTAGATTTGAGTTCCAACCTATTGCAACAGTCATTTCCAATTCCCCCATTGTCTACAAAATATTTTTTTGCCTCAAAAAATAAGATGTTCGGAAGTATCCCTCCAATGATATGTAAGGTGGAGCTTTTGCGAGTCCTTGATGTGTCAAATAATTAGTTGGATGGTCAAATTCCACATTGTTTATTTAATTTTAGTAGCTCACTCTCAATTATAGCTATGAGAAACAATCATTTTCAAGGAAGCTTGCCAAAAACATTGATAAATGGATGTAGTTTGATGACACTGGACTTGAATCACAACCAAATACAGGGAAAGATTCCACGATCATTAGTTCAATGTAGAATGTTAGGGGTTTTGAATCTTGGAAATAACAAATTGAACGATACATTCCCTTTCTGGTTGGAGTCTTTGCAAGAGTTACAAATTCTTGTCTTGCGAGCAAATGGATTCCATGGTCCTATATGGGATCCTCATACCAAGTTTGGCTTATCTAAGTTGCATGTCATCGACCTCTCTCATAATAATTTCACTGGCAAGCTACCATCAGAATACTTCAAACCCTAGAATGCAATGCTAATGGTCTCGGTCAAAGATAAGTCACAACCGGAATATATGGAAAGTCGCTCCAACTATTATAAAGATTCAATGACAATAGTGAATAAGGGAAGAGAAATGGAATTGGTAAAAATCTTGATTGTCTTCAAAGCTATTGATCTCTCGAATAATAAGTTTTATGGAGAAATTCTGGATAGTGTCAGGAACCTAAATGGACTAATTGTACTTAATTTATCCAGCAATAGTTTCGTGAGCCATATTCCATCATCATTTGGGAACCTAAATCAGCTTGAATCGTTGGATTTGTCTCAAAACTTGCTCTTAGGTGAAATCCCTCAACAGTTAACAAATCTCTCATTTCTTGCATATTTAAACCTCACTCAAAACCAACTTATTGGTCCTATTCTACAAGGTGGACAATTTTCGACATTTCAAAGTTTATCTTTTAAGGGAAACTTAGGATTGTATGGTTTTCCTTTGTTAAAGAAATGTGGAAATAATGAGACACCAACTTCTATCCCGAGCCGTGACTCATCATTTGGAGAAGGATTTAATTGGAAAGTGGTAGTGATAGGATATGCTTGCGGATTGGTAATTGGATTTCTTATTGGACATGTTGTCATCTCAAGAAGGCCAGACTGGTTTATGAGAACTTTTCGAGTGAAGCTACATAGGTGAAGATGGGTATTAATAAACTGGTACGTGGATTTATTCTGAATTTATAATTATTTTTAAGATATGCCTAGTTTTAGTTTAATGACATAATTAAATAATTACAGTAATTATATTAATTATATCTACATGTACAATACTATTATCTATATTGCTTAATACTATTGATTAATTAAATTGCTATAAACTGTCAAAGAAGCTTTTGAAGTTATTAAATTCATAACCGCCAAACATAAACAAATATTCATTTTCCCTCAAAATCCCCCAATTCATTACCTTCTCCTATTTCCAATAGCAAAATCTGATGGCATTCCCGTAAATCGGAAGAGAATCAATGGCAGATACGCAGGCGGATTCAAATGTGTTCAGCATAAGAATCGTTTGCATCGACTACTACATGGCCGCGCTGATCTCAGGCCTCGATTTTTGCTATAGTAGCTTCCAAGGTACTCTCTCTACTAACACTCCAAACGGTGTCGTATCAATCTCATTTGGAATTGAAAAACTAAAGTGAAACTTGTTTGACAATTTCGGCTGCTTAGATATTGATTGGGATTTTGTTTTCCTTGGTTTTCTCGGCAACCAAACGAGGTTTAGGTTTTTAATTATGCGTGTCGGCGTGTCCTTTGCTTTTAGTTGACTTTGACGAGTTTGTTTTTGATTCTCGAAGTGAAAAGATTGATTCAACTAAGAGAAATAGTTGCATTCAATGTAGGTTTTGGCCTTGCTTAGGTTCTTAACCATTTAAGATTTGAAATTTTCTAGTTTATATAGATACACACAAAAAATGAATTATATAGTGTGTTAAAAATACTTAAAATGTGTTAAAAATGGTTAAAATGCTTATATGAAAAAAATTATATGTTGGGACTTTAAACATTAATCAAATAAAAAGTTACTGAGTGATGTAACAATGGAAAAGAGTTACACTATGTTTGTGTGTGTAAGATTTGGTGGTTTCATTTTTTGATTTACCAAAAAATTTCTTGTTAAATAGTTAAAAAAAAATAGAATTTAAAATATATATATATATATGATCACTTTTTTTTATCAGTACAATAATTATAGTAACTAGACAAAATAATATTTTAGTTATATAAAAAAAGAAAAAGAAAAAGAAAAAAAAGAAGGCCTCTAAGCACACAGATGTAAAACCTCTTGCACACTTCTTGGTAGTTAAAAAATGATCTAGTTAATATGTAGTTGTTCATTTTCTAGTGAACCAAACATAGGGCTAGGAAAATGCTACTCATGAAAATGAATTATGTGAAATTTAAACCTTTAATGATGTTTTTTTTAAATAAAAAATTTCTTATCGATAAGAGTAACACACCCACTCAATGGGTTTGGAACCCATGACCTCACCTTTCACCCCATTCTAATGGTTGGAGGAAGTACCAGTTGAGTTATAACTCATTGGCAAATAGACAAACATAGAAAAAATAATGATGTAGAAAGTGGAACATGTATAGATAAATGTTTGGGAAAACTACACAAAGCCCCGTATGGTTTCTTTGTAAAACACGAAACCTCTCAAAAAGTTTTAAATGTAACACTTAACCCCCTTGTGGTATTTTTTTATGTGTAATTTTTTAATTGTGTAATACTTTGAGGTATGATTCTTTGTGAAAATGCAACTCTAAATTTGGACACATGTCATCACATGAGTAACTCACTGTTTATTTTCACGGATGTTTAACAGTTTAAATATAAAACAATACTACAGGTGGTTAAGTGGTACATTCAAAACTTCAAGGGAACTCCGTGTTTTAAAAATAAACTATAGGGCACTTTTGTAAGACTTGTTTGTTTGTGTAGGATTGTACATCATTTGTTTATTTTCTCCTCTAATTTGACTATTTCTTGAAGGTGGGAAAGTGAATGAGGTTCCTGTTATAAGAATATATGGATCTACACCGACTGGTTAGAAGACTTGCTTGCATATCCATAAAGTAAGATTATTCATGTTATATATATGTGGGTTCTCATAGAATGTTATCAAAAAATTTAGATTAGTCTATGTTGGCCTTAAGCAATATTCAAAATAGGCATATCAAAGTTTATTTAGTTAAAAAGAGCTTCCTAAATAATTTTGCACTTGCAAGTTGGTTATGTGGAGAAAAGCAAATACAAAGGAAATGAATTTTATTCTTCTCCTTTTGTTTTATTGAGATAGTGGTGGGAAAATTAGGACATACTTTTTCTAGTTTAATCTCAACTTTCTATCCAAGTCCCACCTACTTTGAAGAAAAGTTTGAAGATAATCCTTTTACTAGTTTTGTTTGACTGGATGGCAATATTACCCTGTCATCCCTATTTTGCTTAGTTATTTTATTGACTGCTGTTACTTTTCTTGATGTTGTAGCCATCTAAGTACACACCTTGTGTACTGGAAGGTATTCTATTTTATTTAATAAATTTCTTTACTTGTAAAAAATAAATTCAAATTCCTCTTTTAATTTTGCTTCTCTTTTCAATTACACACTGGAAAGAATATAAATTTAAAGACTATCTTCTTTTCCATTTTCTGGTGGTGAATCAATCATAGTGATAAGCAAACTTTACTTTTATCGCACATGTATAATTCATAACTGAAACAAATAACTTTGAATTAACAGAGATTGAATGTTATGTAAAGCAATGATTTAAGTGTAGCAAATATTAGTACTCCATCCATATGAAAAGTTTTTGCCAAATTTACTCTTTCTTTATCTTTATTAGTATATTATGTTTCTGAACTAAGTTATCCATCCTTTTTTTGTAGGTTTTACCCCATTTATATGTGCCATGTGCAGATATATCGCTTCAACCACACAAGGAAGGTAGATAACATTTTTGGAATTACAAATTTGGCAAAAAATAAAATTGGATTTATCTTGCCAATCCTAGTTAGTTGAGATGAAGTTTTTTTTTTTAAGTTGATATTGTAGATTCGCATTTTATTTTTATATATATATATACACTTGATATACTTATCAAAAAAATATATATATATACTTGATATAATTTTTTGTTCCATCCTGATGATAAATTTAGTTGGCCTATGTCCTAATGTTAAGGTGTGCTGTGGCTTTTTTGTCTGTTTTTCTTCTCTATCTATGCTTTATATATGATTTCTATTTTAAATTGCAAAGTTAATCCGTTTACTTGTTCATCTGCATAGGTGATGCATGCACACAATCTATATTTTTGGCTCTTGAGAAAGCTCTGAAGGTATGTTTGGTTGAAACAGGTTTTGTTCTGATCTTTGTGTTGGATGCTATTTCGTTTTTCTGGAATTTGTCATCTGCACTGCTGATCCTGCAAATATCACTTAAATGGACTTTACTCTAAACTCTTACAACTTAAAGGTAATGCTGGTTCAGAGCGATAACATGTACATGGTTGCAGCCTTGTCCGAGCAAGGAAATTTTATGGTTACCATTCATCTGAAGAGCTTTTTGTGAAAATATATCTGTATCCAAATATTATGCCATGTATCTTATAGTTCTCTTGTATACTAACAATACTCTAGGAGCATGTTTATTGAACACCTTGACAAAGATCTAGATATTATCCACATGATGTCTCCCGTGCTGCCAATCTTCTTTTGGTACTCTTCCTGAACCTTTGTCTGATGCTCAGTTGTTGTTTGGAATCTTTTTGCGGTTCTTCTTCTTATTATTACTAGTCATGGACCTGCGCAATGCGCGAAAAAGTTGATATAATTATTTTTAATGGAACATAATTGAAATCGTATATTATAGATTTTTTAATTTAAGAAATCTATATGTGTTATTTGAAATTGTGGGAGGATAACATTTTTTTTCTTTTCTAAAATCGATTTTAGGACTTAAGATTTCAACGTGGAAACCTAAAAAAAAGAAGAAAAAAAAATACATCTCAACAATGCAAGCAGCTTGGAATCATGATTTTGATACACATTTTCAACGTTTAAATAGAAAAATGCAATTTTGCTAAAAAAAAAAATTTCAATACACTAATAATTTGAATAACAATTATTAAAAATTATTTTTTAGCAAATACCTCCAAACATTATAAACGTTACCCCAAAACGATAAATAAATAAACATGTAATTCAAATAAACCTAAGCATAAATAAAATAAATAAATATGTAATGCAAATAAAGCTAAGCACAAAGAACAAATAATGCACCTAAACAACAGCACAAATAATGCACATAGTTATAAGCCAAGCCAGCCATGGGCCCACTGTCCACTACCACTAACCACAATCACGGTTAACCAACACCACAAATCAATTCCACCTAATCGAAAAAACTAAGCCACAACAAAAGGCAAACTCATTTCTGTCATTCATAATCACAAATGGAAGAAATCAGTCAAGCACAACACCAGAGAAAGAGACTAAGAGAGAAAGAGAGAAAGAGTGAGCAACTGAAAAAGAATAAGATCTGAGAAACTGAAAGAGTCAAAGAGAGAAAGAGAGTCGGTGAGAGTTAGAGACACATATCGGGGCGGAGCTACTGGTGAGTGGAAATGCGATTGGTGGCGGTGAGGAGACGTCGCAAGCCTTGTGACAACAGAGAGATGCGAACGGCGTTTCGAGCTCGCCGCTGGGTCAGGACTTAAGAGTTCAGTCACGAACAGTGAGGTCAGAGATTTTTTGTGAATTTCTTTGTTTTTATTTATGAAAAATTGGGAATTTAGATCAGATTTGTGTGGGTTAGGTTAAGAATTGGTGGGTTTTGGATTGAAATTTGGAATGGGTTTTGGGTTGGGCTAAATTTTGGAATGGGTTTGTGGCTTTGTGCTTGGAATTAGGCTGTGCTAATTTTCACTCATAGCTCTGCCACTACTTGGAGAGGGAATGGTAGAGTGAGGGAGAACATAAATAGATAAAGACCAATGGGGTAACGGCAAAGAAGGATAGCAAAGGTCAAACCATTGAAGAAAAGTGATAAGGGAGAGAAAGGGTTTGGGAACTGAACGATTGGTAGATGAAGGGTTGTGACTGGAAAAGAAGAAGTTGAAGAGGTAGGAAGAGGAAGGGGGAGCAGTTACAGTACGGTGAATTAAAGGGTGATGATGAGGATAGAAAGAGAGAGAAAAAAAAGAGGAGAGAGAAACGATGATATGAATTTATAAGGGATGAGCAAGTTTGATGTGGCAGGTTTTGAGAAAGCCTAAAAACTTTCTCTCGACTTCAGCTTTTAGTTTATATTATAGATTATTATTCATAAATTGCTTTATTTATGTTTGTTCAAATAATAGAGCTTTTCTCCTTTGCTGCTTATTTGGTTTTGTCCTAATCTATTATGGAATTTAATGTACTTTACAAAGTTGTTTATTTAAAAGGTATAGTTGTACACTTAAGGTCTATGTTGTAGATTATTTTTGTTAATAAGCATATAGGATGTGATCCTTCATGGTTCCTACACATGATTTGTAGTACTTTCAAAAAGAATTTGATCCTTGTTATCCCTCTCTGTCTCCCTTTTCTTTTCTTTTCTTTTTTGAATTTTGAGAGTGATGTATATATTACTGCCCTCCTTTCAAAAGTTGCAACAAATTGGTTGGTATTTTCTATGGCTTTTGCAAGTTAGATTAAGAAAAATATTAGTTTTTAGAAGTTTTTGTCACCCAAGCATCTACGATTCTTTTCTAGGTGCTAAAACATATCTTTGGATAATATATCTATTCAGTGTTCGTCACTCAAATGCATCACTGATTTTACTATTGAGACATTGTCACCTAAGTTTGGTTGATCTTTCTTTCTGGCCTTAAATTTGATTAAGAATTAGGTGATTTTTATGTAGAATCATCTATTTATTTTCATTTCGCAAATATGTGAGAATGCCTGCTTTTTAAAATAGTAATACTTGCTTTTCAGGGTGGCGCAGTTCTTGATAGAAGCTTACAGCCCCATGAATCACATATTCCCTTTATACTCCAATTTATGGTAAATATGTCCCTAAATTTGAATCATTGAATTGGACTTGTATTTGGGGGATGTCTAATGAATATAAAAAAATTTGTTCCCAAATGAATTAGTGGTTTGTAAGATGCTTACAATATTGTTATTTTATCTTGAGGAATGCTAGCATAGTTACCCACTAGGCAATTGGCACTAAAGAATGGGTGTGTTGGCCACAGTTGCACAATTGAGACCCACCAGTTTGTGCTCCTGACTAGAAATGTGGCCGACTACAATTGAGATTCATTTCTTGTGGAATGTTTGAACACTTCAATTCATTTTCTTTATCTATGTTTCCCTTTGCATTTTTAAATATCCTAGATTTTCTTTTTGTTAGATTGACTATAACTTGTATGGGATGGGCCATATGCATTTATCAAAGATGAAGTTCCGTCATCTAGTACCAGACACTTTCTCACCATGGAAATCTAATGGTATTGGTATGCAAAACCAGAATATGGATAAGTTGACTTGCATGCCTACTGATTTCTAGGTTATTTTTTCCTCTTTTTTCTGTACCAGATGCTCAAAATTATGTGATAATCGTTAATGATGTGTGATTGTTTACATTAGGCAGACCCAAATTGTGATGCATCTTTAAGTTCACTAATTTGGATATCTTCGACAATTCCAGCTGATTGGATATGGCAGTTTCCTAGTGAATTCGAGGCTTCCTCACATTAGGATGTTTGTTGCGTTAAACGTCAAAGTGTCTGTGAACTTGAGGGGGATGCTTCCATAGATGGTTTGTTTGACTTCACAGTTATATTGCATACATTTTTGCATACTCTCTTCATAGCTCAATGTTGAGAATATTTCCTCGTTTGGGTTTTGCAGATATTCTTAATCAGTAGTTTAAAAATTATTCATCCCTCTCACAAACCCATTCAAAAATGAAAATGGTTTGTTTTAGTCACATCCTTTAGCTGTTTTTTATACATCTGTTGACATTTTATATTGTTTGGTCATTCATTTGGTGAATTTCTCCTTGGTGTTCTAGGAGGAGTATGAAAGGACTAGAATGCATGATGGGGCAATGCCTTCTGATCCTAGCAAACCACTTCCAGATGATGTTCTTA
>BKZX01017575.1:0-12891 GCA_014362285.1 Fagus crenata
GCAGCATAATATTCAAATATATATACAAAGACGAACAATTACAATACGTAAGATAACTGTAATTTGTATAAACACAGATCGATGTTTATATAGAAGATGAAACAAACAAATAAATTGATGTAAGGAATAATACACAGCATACCTGGTATGTAAGGAACAACTTTTTTATCAAATCAAAATCTGATTATATTCCCATTTGAGCATTCCATAAACAATTCTATTGCGCTAGTGGAAACGTGAAATTAAAATTGTAAAACAAAGAAATACATTGATTTAAGGAACTGTATACATGGTACGTAAGGTACGATTTTTTAATGAAATCAAAATCTGATTATATTCCCATTTGAGCATTCCATAAATAAAGAAATACATTGATTTAAGGAACAGTACAGATCATACCTGGTAGCAACAATCAAAATCTGATTATATCCCCACTTGAGAAATCCACCAACAATTCCATTGCGCCCCTCCAAACGTGAATAGAAACTGCATAGCAAACAAAATCCAAGAAACCCAGAGCACTGAAATCATCACAACACCGGCAAGCCATCAAATTATCACATCAGAATTCCAAATGAAAAACCCGTAAAAGATTAAAAATGAAAAGGGAAAACTAACCTCAGAGGGGGCTCTGCAATTCTGGAGAGACAACAATTAGAAATCAATATATAGGAATAACATGAAGGGACGTTTGGCAGGGAGATGAGGAGTCAGGGAGAGAGAGAAAAGAGGGGAAAAAAAGAAAAGAAAAGAAACGTGTACCGTTTCGGAAGGAGATGAGGAGTCAAGGGAGAGAGAGGGCATTAGAGATTAGGGAAGAATCTAGATTTAATGGTCCGGCCAAGTAATAAGCGTTAGAGGAGGAGGAGGAGGTGTTAGAAGAGGAAGAGGTTGGATTTAATTTAATAGGGGAAGGAGAGGAAAAAAAAAACGTGTTCAGAAGGAGGAGTCGTGAGTGAGAGAGAGAGAGAGAGAGAGAGAGGGAGAGAGGAAAAATAGGGGCTAAGAAGTCTGATGTGGTGTCCATTGGGGGAAGAAGTCTGTAATAAATAAAAGGCTTCAGCTATTACTTTAGTAGATAGATAATAGAAAATGGTGAAGATAATAATAATAAAACCCCAGTCCAGAAAAGGAAAAAGTAGAAAGTGGGCCGGATCTAGAATACTATGAGAGAGTTGAGTTGAGAGATATGAGATTTGAATTGATATAGGAAAAGTAAATCTGACGTGGCAGCTTTTAGAGAAGACAAAAAAAATTCTCTCAGCTTCACCTATTAGTTTATATAATAGATATATATATATATATATATATTATTGACAATTTCAAAGCTATGGAATATCAATGGTTTGGAAAATTGATTTGCAAATGAAAAATTTAAAGTTAATGTTCATAAACATTATTAAAGGAGATATTGATGCATTAAATCAGTAGTTTTAATTAATAAATAATCTAAATATGTTTTACTGAGGAATAATTAATAAAGTGTATTTATTATTGAGATGACACAAATAAGTAGCCAATAAGACTAATACACGTCCAACATTGATGCCATGACCAAAAAAAAGAAAAAAAAAAATCATTTTCTTTAATATTTTTATTTTTACTATATAGTTTGGTTGTAATTAAGTGCAGCAAAAAGTAAGAAGAAATGGTGAGCTTGGATCCAACACATAAAATCAGGGCCTGATTAAAGGTGTTGATCTGATGCAGTATGCAGCATGAGATCAAGTTGGTGAGTCGGGTCTCAGATTGGAAAAATGACTTTATACTTCCACTCTATATGACTTCCCTCTCACAAGCAAGTGGGACCACGAGCGGATATACAAGATACTTGCTTCTCGGATTGGGTCATGTATGAATCCAGGTCAAACCGAATGCATGGTTGATGTAGCACAATAATAATTTTGTGCTGATATGGCCTTATGGCTAACGTTGCAAAAATTCATGGAATCCTAAGCCACTATTAATAAACAGTACTCCCAAGCCATATATGACGTTAGGAGCACTCTAACTAAGTTAATCACTTCATTGAGCACACAAGAAAAATGGTAAGTTTCCAGCCCAAGCATAACCTACCCCCACCCCCTCAAGGTAAGTTTGTGTAGGTGGTGGTAGTTCCTCTGAAAATAAATTGGGTCACGGTAAGTCTATAATTGCTCTTCGCAACGGAAAAGTCATTGAAAAGAACATTCCTAAAGGCCATGAACAAGATGAATTTTTCAAAACAAAAGCTAAAAATAAATCCATTGAGCCCGAGTCTAGTGAGATTGAGAAGTGTCCTATCCGTGCTTCTTTTCCCCAAAGGTTAATTCCCGCTAAAAATGTGAATCAAAGTGATGAAATTTTTAAATTACTCAAATAAGTTAAAGTGAACATTTCCCTTTTGGATGCCATAAAAAAAATTCCTTCATATGATAAATTTTTGAAAGATTTGTGTACTATTAAGCATAAGCTCAACGTACAAAGGAAGGCGTTTTTACCGAACAAGTGCAATCATTCAAAACAACACACCTCCAAAGTATAAAGATTTAGGTAGTCCCACTATTTCATGTGTGATTAGTGATTCTAAAATAGATAAAGCTTTCCTTAATCTTGGGGCTAGTGTGAATCTTTTGCTATATTCGGTGTATGAACAGTTAGGTCTAGGCGAGTTGAAACCAACTTCCATAATTTTGGTAACTTGCTGACCGATCTGTGACAGTTCCTCGAAGGAGTTGTTGAGGATGTGTTGGTCCAAGTGGACAAATTGTAATTCGCTGTTGATTTTATTATCTTGGACATGCACCCTATTTCAAACTCTAATTCTTGAATATCTATAATTTTGGGAAACATATTTCTTGCAAATTCTAATTCTTTGATAAATTGTAGGAGTGGCATCTCAAAATTTTCCTTTGGCAATATGACCCTAGAGCTCAATATTATTAATACTTGTAAGCAACCTAGGGATGAAGAGGATGTTCATGAGGTCAAACACTTGTTCAAGAAAAATTTGACAAAAGATGTTTTTAAGATCCATTGGAGTCTTGTCTAGTCAATTCATGTGATTTTGATTTTGATTAGAATTCTGATATTAATTGCATACATTCATTATGTTTGGAATTTGCGCTGGAATTGGAAGTGAGCAATTGGACATTGAAATTTGAGGACTTTCCGGCCCATGAGATCAAGTTGTTGCCATCAAGTGAGCAAGTACCCAAATTGGAGTTGAAGCATGTTTCAGTTGAGCTCAAGTGTGACTTTTTAGGCCCAGTGGAGACTTCCCCTGTAGTAATTTCTTCTAAACTTGACTCTTTCCAAGAGAGTAAGCTATTGAATGATTTAAGAAATCACAAGGGTGCCATAGGATGGAACATAAGTGACATTAAAGGAATTAGCCCTTTGGTTTGTACTCATAGGATCTATTTAGAGGACAATGCTAAACCATCTAGGGAGATGAAATGTAGGTTAAACCCTACCATGAAAGAGGTAGTTAGGACTGAAGTGCTTAAATTGTTGGATGTGATTATCATATACCCCATCGTGGTTGACTCTTTGCAAGAGAGTAAGCTATTGAATGATTCAAGAAATCAC
Organism: Fagus crenata; assembly: GCA_014362285.1. NCBI lineage: Eukaryota > Viridiplantae > Streptophyta > Magnoliopsida > Fagales > Fagaceae > Fagus > Fagus crenata. The sequence goes on from BKZX01017575.1 coordinate 3,571, forward strand.
AATGGTGCCATAGGATGGGACATTAAGGGAATTAACCCTTTGGTTTTTACTCAAAGGATCTATTTCGAGGACAATACTAAACCATATAGGGAAATGAAAACATAGGTTAAACCCTACCATGAATAGGTAGTTAGGACGGAAGTGCATGCTTAAATTGTTGGATGTGAGTATCATATACCTCATCGCGGATAGTAAATGGGTAAGTCTTACTCAGTTGTGCCTAAGAAATCTCGAATGACTATGGTAAAAATGAGAATAATGAGTTGATCTCGACTCATGTCACCATGGGTTGGCGCATGTGTATTGACTATAGGAAATTGAATGCAGTCACTAGGAAATACCACTTCCCTTTTCCTTTCTTGGATCAAATTTTAGAGTGGGCAGTGGGTCATGAGTAATATATATTGGTTTTTAGATGAATATTCATGATACTATCAAATTGAAATTGAACTTGAACTTGAAGATGAAGAGACATTTACATTCACTTATCCTTTTGGTACGTACATTTGCATTTAGAAGTGTTAGCCTCAAGGTTTCAATACCTATTATTTGGCTAATTAATCCAAGGACATTTATGTAATTTTGATGATAACAATGATTTAAAGATATTCATAAATGATATTTTCATGTGAGCTAATGATTTATGTTTAAAACATGATGTTGACTAGTAATTTGATTGGACTGCCATGGTCAATCAAGAATTAAATAAATGCAAAGTCGTCAAAATACAAATTCATTGAAGATTAAGTCATCAAGACCAAAGTCAAAGGAATCAAGCTCAAAGAATCATGTTCCAAGACAAATGAGAGTAAGAGTAAGATTTTGTAAACTTTACTAAGTTTTGATCTTTATGGCTCAATTTTAAAACCAACTCAAAATGATTTTCAAAAGTAATTATTTGTGTAGTCCTAAATTCATTTTATAATAATATTCATATAGGACTAACATGTTCTCAAAGAAAATAATCAAACTGCTCAAAGGAAATAAAATTATAAAAATTTGATTATTCAAAACAAAGCCAAAAATAACTTAAGGTTGGAAACCCTAGATGCAGGAGATTGCATCAGGGATCCAGGTGACTGGATTCAGTCCAGCCAACTGAATTGACCCAGTCGACTGAAAATTCGAACCCAAGAGTTTCTGTCCAGATCTGCTCAATTAATCCAGGCGACTGGATATCCCAGAATTTAAATTATAATGGCTAGTTGCCTCACTGTAACGGATTATTTTTCAAATGCTTTTTTTTCCATATTTATAATCCAGGCAATTGCTTATATGTCCAGGCGATTGGATTACTTGAAATTCAAATGAACAGCTAGGTCAGCCACCATAACGGGAAGAAATCATTTTTGGCTATAAATACTACACTTTCTGAGTTTCAAAATACTAGAGAGAACAAGGAAAAATGAGAGAAAGAAAAGAAAACATATTTTACATCAATCCATCCTTTCTTAAGCTTACATTTTCATATCATTCAAATTCCTTGATTGAAAATCAAATTCTTCTAAATAGTTCTTGAGCCATATTGATCAATTCCTTGATAAACTATTAGAGTGAGCATATTTGTGTATTACTACTCTTTGAGAGAGCTTTATATTGTACAACAATCCCTTGTTGAATCTTGTGAGTGTTTGATAGGGTTTAGGTATAAATCCTAAGCAGTGAAAAGGATTTTTCACTAGGTGGTTACTCTTAACCGGTAAATCAAGATTATGGTTACTCTTTACCGTGTAAGAAAGATTTGTAACGGTTTGATCTTCATCTAAAAGAAGATTGTCCAATAATGGATTTGGGAATCTTTAAAAAGTGTTTTTGAGGCGGGGACGTAGGCTGGGAAGCCGAACCTCGATAAAAATCACTATGTTTGTTTGTTTTCTCTCTCTCTCTCTCTTACTTATTTAATTGCTTATATACACTTGTGCTTGATTGCCCATCATATTTGTATTGCAATTGAATTGTGTTTTTCTATTTACTTAATCAATATTTAAAATTTGAAAATAGTTTTTAATTCCTCATTTAAATCAAAAAGGTTTGCCTCAACCTAAATCACCTCCCCTCTTAGGTTGATATTTGGGTAACAATTGGTATTAGAGCCAAGGATCTACATATTAAGATTTAACAATCTTCGAGTTAAGATCATGGCAAACACACCTAGACCTCAAATACTTGAAGGAAGATACATTAATAGACCTCATTTGTTTATTGGTAGTGATTATGGTTATTGGAAAACTAGAATGACTACATACATTAAAGCTCAAGACTATCATATTTGGAAAGTCATTGTAAATAGTTCTCATGTTCCCACTAAAACAATAGAAAAACAAGAAATACCCAAACTAGAAAATGAATGGGATGAAAATGATATAAAACTCATTGAATTAAATTATAAAGTTATGAACTGTTTATATTGTGCTCTTGACTCAAATGAATTTGATAGAATCTCAAGTTGTAACTCAGCTAAAGAAATTTGGGATAAACTTGAAGCTACATATGAAGGATCAAGTCAAGTTGAAGAATCAAAGATGAGCATGCTTCTTCCCGAACATAAATTGTCTCTAATAGAGAAAGATGAATATACAAGCATTAGCCCTCAAGCATCCAACGATGAAGAAGATTCTACCGAAGCTCTTTGCTTAATGGCATATGAATATGAGATATGCTTGACATCAAAATCTACCAAGGATAAGTGGTTTCTCGATAGTGGATGTTCAAGGCATATGATGGGTGACAAAAACGAGTTCACTTCACTTGCTTTAAAAGATGGAGGAAATGTTAAATTCAGAGATAACTCAAAAGAGAAGATCATCGGTATAGGTAATATTGGTAAGACATATTCTCTTGTTATTGAAAATGTTCTCTTGGTTGATGGCTTGATACATAATTTGCTAAGCATTAGCCAATTGTGTGATAAAAGCTATAATGTAATATTCAAATCAATCATGTGCATGATAGTAAATGAAGTTGATAATCAAGTACTATTTGTTGCATTTAGAAATGAAAATGTCTACACAATTGATCTTGATAATGTATCATCAAAAGAATCAATATGTCTTGCTGCCATAAATGAAAATAGTTGGTTGTGGCATAGAAGATTAGGACATGCCAATATGGAATTACTTTCAAAATTGTCTAAATTTGATTTAGTAAAAGGCTTGCATGTTACTAAATTTGTTAAAGATAAAATATGTGATGCATGTCAACTTGGTAAACAAACTAAATCATCTTTTAAGAAAAAGAAAGTTATTTCTACATCAAGACCTCTAGAACTCTTGCATATGGATTTATTTGGTCCTATCAGAACCGCCAGCTTAAGTGGCAAATTGTATGCATTTGTAATTGTTGATGATTACTCTTGCTACACATGGGTATTATTTCTTGCTCACAAAAATGAAGCTCATAAAGCATTTATTAAACTTTGTAGAAGAATTCAAAATGAAAAAGGTTATGCAATTAACAATGTTAGAAGTGATAGAGGTAGAGAATTTGATAATCAAGATATTGAACTATATTGTGATCAAAATGGTTTTGGACACAATTTCTCGGCACCTCGTACTCCTCAACGAAATGGTGTAGTAGAACGTAAAAATAGATCACTTTAAGAAATGTCTAGAACTATGTTTAATGAACATAATTTACCTCAATACTTTTGGGCCGAAGCCGTTAACACCGCTTGCTATGTTATAAATAGAACTATTATTAGAAGCACTCTAAATAAAACTCCTTATGAGCTATGGAAAAATAAAAAACCTAATATTGGATATTTCAAAGTTTTTGGGTGTAAATGTTTTGTATTAAATGATAGAGATAACCTTGGTAAATTCGATGCTAAATCAGATGAAGGTATATTCCTTGGTTACTTTTCAAATAGTAAAACATATAGAGTGTTTAATCAACGAACCATGGTTTTTGACGAATCTATGCATGTTGTTTTTTATTAGACTAACCCATTCTATATTAAAAATAATTGTGATGATCAGTCCAATCCTCTTGATAATAAAGCTTGTAAGTCTAACCAAATTGATTCAAGTGAAAAAGACAAGGAACAAGTAAATGAACCACAAGATGAAGAAAAAGCATCTCCTCCAACCAACAATGAAGAACTACCTAAAAGTTGGAACGTAGTTCATGGTCATCCTAAAGAATTGATCATTGGTGAAATTGAACATAGAGTAAACACACGATCAAAACTCAAGAACATTTGCAACAACATGGCGTTTCTCTCACAAATTGAACCAAAGAACATAAATGAAGCTATTGAAGATAAATCATGGATCTTGGCCATGCAAGAAAAGCTAAACCAATTCAAAAAAAACAAAATATGAACTCTTGCACCTAGACCCAAAGACCACTCCGTCATTGGTACAAAATGGGTATTCCGAAACAAGAAGGATGAGAAGGTACAATAGTAAGGAACAAAGCAAGGTTAGTAGCTCAAGGTTACAATCAAGAAGAAGGTATTGATTATGGAGAAAATTATGCACCAGTTGCTAGATTAGAAGCTATATGCATGTTACTTGCTTTTGCATGTTTTACAGATTTTAAATTACTTCAAATGGATATCAAAAATGCCTTTTTAAATGGTTTTATTGCTGAAGAAGTTTATGTAGAACAATCTCTCGGATTTGAAAATCATGAGTTTCCAAACCACGTTTTTAAATTATCAAAAGCATTATATGGTTTGAAACAAGCACCAAGTGCTTGGTATGAACAACTAAGTGGTTTCCTTATTGAAAAGGGTTTTACATGTGGAAAACTTGACACTACATTATTTCTAATGTTTGATGGAAAAGACATGCTTATTGTGCAAATCTATGTTGATGATATTATATTTGGTTCTACTAATGAAAATTTGTGCAAAGATTTCTCTAAGACTATACAGGATGAATTCGAAATGAGTATGATGGGCGAGCTAAAATTCTTTCTCAGACTTCAAATTAAGCAAACCAATGGTGGGATATTCTTAAATCAATCCAAGTATGTCAAAGATTTACTAAAAAGATTTGGATTGAAAAATGCCAAAGCATTCGGAACTCCCATGAGTCCTTCAACAAAGCTAGACAAAGATGAAAAGGGAAAACCAGTGGACGTTAAGCTATATCGAGGTATGATTGGTAGTTTACTTTATTTAAGCGCAAGTAAACCCAATATTATGTTTAGTGTATGCCCTTGTGCACGATTTCAATCTTCTCCTAAAGAATCACACTTAATTGCGGTCAAGCGAATATTTTGATATTTGCTTGGAATCATTGATTTAGGATTATGGTACCCTAAGTCTAATTCATTTGACTTAATAAGCTACACGGATGCGGATTTTGCCGGATGCAAAATTGACCGCAAAAGCACTAGTGGTACTTGTCACTTTTTAGGACACTCACTAGTCTCTTGGTTTAGTAAAAAGCAAAACTCCGTGGCTTTATCGACGGCGGAAGCCGAGTATGTAGCGGTCGATAGTTGTTGTGCTCAATCCCATCATATAAAACAACAATTAGAGGATTTTAAAATTTTATTTGATCATATTCCTATAAGGTGTGATAATACAAGTGCCGTAAGTTTAAGTAAAAATCATATTCAACACTCTCGCACTAAGCACATTGAAATTAGATATCATTTCATAAGAGATCATGTGCAAAAAGAAGACATTGAACTTAAATTTGTGAGCATCGACCATCAATGGGCGGATATCCTCACCAAACCACTCATTGAAGAACGATTTTGCACAATACGACATGAAATGGGTATGGCAAGGTACGTTGATATCAAATGAACTTGAATTTGTTTTCTTTTCTAATTGATTCAACCATGTTTAACCTACCTATGTATATATATACCTTGAGAATTGAACTTAAAATTGAAATGTTCCATATCATGATCATGCTTTATATTCATGAATTTGTTTGTATAACATGTTGAGTGATGATTGGAGATATTGAACATACTAATTTTTTTTTTCAAAATTTCTGGATTTAATGATATAAATATATCTCAAATTTGAAAAATGGGTTAAAAATCAGAAAAAGAGAGTCTACCAGGTACATCCAGGCGACTGGATGTCCCAATTCAGGCGACCCTACCCTACATCAGGCTACTAATTTAAGGGTACAGAAAGTGTCCTTAGGCTTGCGATTGGATCTACGATTTCACGGGTAATTTAAAACAGAGGCAACCCTAAAATCTTTTCATTTTCTCTCATTCTTCTCATTTTTTCTCTCACTTCACTTTAGGGTTTTGGTCGAAATTCCCTCCTAAACCTCCTCCAAACACAAAATCCCTCCCAATCACTCTCAAATCTCTCATGTTACAAAACCCCCTATTCAAACCCTAATCTCCATCAATCCGAAAATGGCTCCAAAGAAGTCTTTTGGTGAAGGGTCCAAGAAAAGACACAAATCTAGGGCTTAAGAGGATGAACCTGTAGCAATGGACAATGCTTTTCGTTCCTCCGCGGATTTGGTAAGATTCATGATGAAATCTCCCCTAGAGCTATTGTTTTTGGCAAAATAGTAGATTTCCCATTCTTTGCTAATTATCATATTCATCTTAGAGAGCTCTCTTAAGCTCAAGGGTGGGAAAACTTTCTTAGTTTACGACAAACTCAATACACCACTCTTGTCAAACACTTCTACACCCTACCATGAAAGAGGTACGTAGTTAGGACTATAGTGCTTAAATTGTTGGATGTGAGTATAATATGCCCTATCGCGGATAATAAATGGGTAATCCTACTCAAGTTGTGCCTAAGAAATCTCGAATAACTGTAGTGAAAATGAGAATAATGAGTTGATTTGGACTCTTGTCACCATGGGTTAACACGTGTATTGAGTATAGGAAATTGAATACAATCACTAGGAAAGATGACTTTCCTTTTCCTTTCTTGGACCAAATTTTAGAGAGTAGCAGGTCATGCGTATTATTTTTATTAGATGGGTATTCATGATATTACCAAATTGAAATGCACCTGAAGATCAAGAGAAAACCACATTCACTTATCCTTTTGGTACCTTCTGCATTTAGAATGATTCCTATTGGTTTATGAAATGCACCTCGCACTTTTCAAAGATGCATGTTGAGTATTCTTAGTGATGTGGTAGAGCATTATTTGGAGGTTATAATGAATGATTCATTTGTACTGTTTGGTAACTGTTTTGATGAATGCCTTTTTAACTTGCAAGAAGTCTTAACTAGGTGCGAAGAGAAGAATTTTTTGTTATTCAGGTAAATTTCCATTTCATGGTCTCCAAAGGGATTGTGTTAGGCTACATTGCTTCTTCCAAAGGCATAGAGGTGGATAAAGCAAAACTTGAATTAATTTCTAAGTTGCCCACACCTAAGACTGACAAGGATGTGAGATAAATCCTAAGGCATGCCGGGCTTTATAGGAGTTTCATAAAAGACTTTAGTTTCATATCTAGACTTATGTGTGACCTCCTAATGAATTACAGTACTCTCTTTGATGGGACCCAACCTTGCCAAGAAGCTTATAATAAGCTAAAAGGCATGCTCACTACTACTACACCTATCAGGAAACCACGAGATGTGGACTTTTCATTATGAAATCATATTTGATGCAAGTAATTGGAGCTGTTTGTAGACACCCTATTTCACATTTTTTAATTTTCACAAAAATTCCAAAATTAATTTGAGGATCAAAACCCATATTTAATCTAATTGGTCAAAATTGAATTAAGAAAGAAATAATGGTTTTTTTTTTTTTTTTTGCTTTTTCTTATTGGTCATAAATAAATTTCATCATGAGCTCACATTTTTGCGTAGGATTATTTTAGATTAATTTAATTAATTAATGATTAATTTTTATTGCTTGATACATTTAAATGTGGTGGACATTAAAACACGAGAGTGCTGAAAAAGATTAATTGATTTAATAATAATAAGTAATTATCTTAATTAATAATACATAGTTATTTTTAACTTAATATATTTAAGTGATTGAAACATAATCAGAAAAGAAAAGGAGTCCTCAAATTTCACAACTCTTTTTATCCGACCCTCTCATAGCTTATTTGTGAAATCTAAAGGGGCTAATGGGTAGTTTACAAATGACTAACCTAGTCATATTGGAAAGCAACTACTCCTCCTCACGGGTGCTGATTGATAAAGAAGAAAGAAGATACTTGTTATGGGGTGAAGGACCAACCTGGCGGATATACTCAAAGAGGGGTTAAAAATCTTAAGATCGATATTTGATAAATGAAAAGGTAGTTGAGTCCTCACAAAGGACTTGATGATGAAACCTACGGGGAGTTGTATAAGAAAAAAGGAATTTCACTGGCAACAACTCTCCTAAGATTGGTTAATATTGCCTCATCCCACGCCTCCCTCATAGTCATAGAGCCATAGAAGTTCTTGGATCCCCCTCCTAAAGAAAAAAGACGTTTTTGATTCACTATTCAGAGTTCCTTTTTCTCTCACCGTCACCACTACTGCTTCGAGGACTAGAACTTGGATAGTTTTCTTGTTCTCAACTTTTCTGTATTGACTAAGTTGTTTCATTTATCGCATAGCTAAAAATATTTTCTCCAACAAACAGGTATAGCGCATATATGCAATGATCATGTGTTGAACACTTTCTTCCATTGGATTTCATGGGTCATCGAATATCTCAGTAGCGAAGGAACGATTGGGTCACAAACTCCAACGGGTCATGCACGCCTACACGTCCTCAGTGATGGGATACAACACATAGTTCCAAGAGAGTAGTTGCAATGACTAGAATGAGTACAACACAATCTTTGAGGTACAAAAGATTCCAGCGGTGTGTGCTTATAATGAGATATGCATGATTGTTATCTTTTCCATGAGATATGATTATTATGAGATAGTCTTGTCCTGCATGCTTTGAGTGAAGACAGGGAAAAGGGGATATTAAGTCCATGGGCATTGTAGATTTTCTTGTCAGACAAATAATATTTGTGAGCCAAGGAAAAAGGGATCGATTCAAGACTTTGGCTAATGAATTTTCATGGAGTAATTAGCATCATGGACTGGAGCACCTTAATGACTATGGGAATTATGATACCAAGGAATCTAAAGCTTATGTGATTGGAGTTGTTGGATGGGTAACTGGACTTTTTCCGGGGTTAGCAAATCTCATGCTATTCAATTTGGTGCACTCTGGAGGATAGGCATAGTGATCTTCTCCCTTGGTACCCTTTAGGTTCTAGTACAGGATTCTTGTTCAGGAGGTTGCATGCCACTACATACTCGTTTAGGAAGTTGCACCCCACCACATGCGGGTATGATCTCATTCTTTTCACATTGCTGCAATTAAATTAAATGCAATCCATGCCTATGTAATTCTGAGTG
>BKZX01017579.1:2220-15153 GCA_014362285.1 Fagus crenata
ACATTTAATGCTCATTACCTCCCTCCTCATAAATGAGCCGAAGATCCACCGTCCGCCGCAGATCAAGTCAAATCTGCGACAGATGAAAACCATCAGCCTAATCCCAAATAAATTTTGTCAAATCCCGCCCCTTTATTTCTCAGATAAATAGTGATCCTCACGATGAAGAGGATAATGAATGAAACCACTAGGCATGAACGCCACTATAAATAGAGTTGAGAAAGAAGAAGAAGGGGTTGGTCAGCTGGTAGGTGAAGTTTCATACTGAAATTAACTCCTCCATAAAAGCTGACTTCAAGACCTCAAAGAAGGAAGACAACTAGAAAAGAGTCCACGGGACACTTCCCGTAGGTCCACGGTAGACCAAAAAATACTTTTGGTCTGCCATAACAAAAAGACTCATTTTCCCATCCACCAAATACTTTCACCAAACACACAACCCAATCTATAGTACTGACTCATGTACGTTTTTGCATAGTAGATGATTCTCTTCCTACTCCCCAAATCTCCTAAGTTCCATGATTTATTATATTTCTTTGATCTGCTACTATTCTCTTTGCAAGTTATAGAGGAAGTCAAGTACATTGTGATCAGTTTCTTGGTCTACAGCTCTGACCCCTGAGCCTCATCATTTATTATGTGTACTATATTTATTGCCATCCATTGTAGACTCTTGGGGAAGTTAAATCTGTTGTGTGAAGTCTCAGTCTGCGGCGTCGCTTCTCCTCCCATGTAGACAAGTTTGTAATGTATTCCTTATGTATTATTGTCATTGTATGTTGAGATTACTAAATGTTTTGATAGAATTAAAATTTATGGTCATTAACTCATTTTGATCTGTGGTGCTGACTTTGCTCGTCCACCGCAACTCTTTATGTGAGTATTGTGGCCTGGTGGATCAAGAGGTACTAGAGAGAAAGCACCATCAGCCATCAAGTATTTCACCGAACTTGATGTAGAGTTTTGGGCTCAACACCCCCATCTACACAAACCCAGCCCGTGTCCAGCCCGTTCGTGGATTGATACGCGACCCATTGAAGCAGAAATTTTGAGCATCCACAATAGCATAATAACAAAACCCAATAGGCTAGTCACTGGAAAACTTGTGTTTTAGTTGAGAAATCTCAAAAAATCTTATCAATATTGAGATTTGGGCGAAACAGCGTATGTCTCCTAGAACTAGGCGTGTGTTGCATTAGATCTAGTGTGCGCTCACCTAAATAAGGCATACACCCATTAGGTTTTCTCTTTCAAATTCAAGTCATATGCTTGCTCGAAAGTGGCTTACATCTTTTCACTAAAGACGTACGCCCACATGAAGGTGGCACACGCCTCTTCTCTGACAAGAAGTGATTTTCTGTATTTTTTTCATTGATTTTCCTTCGTTAACTTTTTCTTTCTTTGCTTGTTTCATTTATTTGTGCAACCTCTTCGTTCTTTAGTTTCTAAGGTTAATCCCTCTTGGCTAATGAACTGGTCGAGAAGACTATTTGCAAAGACCCATGCTCTGGTGAAAATAGAAGGTTTCAAGAAGTTTGTTGAGTTACAGCCCCTTGAGCCGACGAAGAAGCATCTACTCTACAATTTGGCTAAGAGATGGTGGGACACTACCCACACTTTTCACATTTCTGGTCTGGAGATTACAGACACGCCTTACAATCTCCATTAGCTGAAAGGTCTAAGGGTGGATGGGCTCACCCTTACTTTAGTGCATTTCCAGCACGCCTTTGAGTCGGTCGAGAGTACTTCAGAGTGAATTTGGGGCAACAACAAAAAATCTGCCTAATCTTCTTCACCATTTTGAGCAGGCTCTGCAGGACACAGAGGAGGAGAGGACTCGTATGGAAATGGCCTTCATTTTGTAGTTGATAGGTATAATTCTAGATTACAACACCTCTTAGACGGTGTCAGTGAGATGACTTCACTTGCTGATGGACTTTCAGAGGACTGCTTTATATAATTGGGGAGGTGTGGCCTTGGCCAATCTATACGCTTGATTCGATTCGGTGTCCAGGGAGGCTACTACTTCTTTTGTTTGTCCATGGAGTATCTGGCAGTTAAAATATTCATTTCTTTTAAGTAGATTACTTTTGTGCTTTGCAACACTAATACACGCTTTTTCCATCTTCTACAGAGTTGGGCTCTCGCCTATTTTGGTACTGCCATTTCTTAGAGATCCAAGGCTCAAATGAAAGAAGGCTTGCGAAAGTTCTTTGACAATCTGACTCCTGATTAGGTACACATTTTTCCGTTGTGACTTTTAGAGTTTCGAACCCCTAGTATGTAAATGCAAACTTGATTTTGAATTCAATTAACTGTTTGATGTAGGAAACCTGGGCTCTTTGGGTAGGTGGTGCTGAGAGAGTGAGCCCTCTTATTGATGATGGGAGAGCCATGAATGTGGCTCGGTTCTCTAGGCTCCATGAGGGATAAGGGGTTCATTCTATTTACATGGCGGAGAGGGTGATTCACCAGTTAGGCCTTGTAGAGGAGTTGGTACATTTTCCTCCACTTAAGTTCACACTCTTATCGTATGAGGCTCTTGATGATATTGTGTAGAAATGGAGAGATGGTCTCTTTTATTCAAAGCGGTTGGAGGCAAACGACGACTTTAAGGGGTACTAGTAGTCTCTGATGCCTTTGCTTTGTCTTGAGGTAAGATCTCGTAATTTGCTTTATCTTGCATCTATGTACGCTGCTTGATTCTTCTGTATTGTTAGATACCTACGAATGTCCAAGCTGGTGGCATGCCTGATGCTGCAATCGGTCCTAATAGAGTGAAAGACCTGGTCCTCCCTTCTTGGATTGTGCATGTGTATCGTGCTAATGGTACAGTTTTTTATATTAGCATCACTGACCTTGAGGATGTCTATGAATATCCCATTCTTAATGATTCTCGCCCAATAACATTCTTTCCTGATTTTTGAATTCTTGTATTTCTTAATTATAATTATGTAGCTTGCATCTAACTTATCTGACCTTCTGTATTTCCAGGCCACTCATGGAGATCTGAATTATATAATCCAGGCCACTCAACCATTCATGGTAGTCCAAAACTCCATCCCGTCACCCAAGCTTCTGATCCAAAATATCCATGGGGGAGAGAGAGATCAGGGATTGGCCGACAAAGATCTAAAACTCCTCTCTGTCACCCATGCTCCAGATCTGTGACTTTTTATTTATTTTTTATTTTATTTTATGAATGACCAATTATCATTTCAATAGAACAAATGTACAATTAGTTCGTATCTCTCCTAACAATACAACACCAGATCCATGACCCATTAGCCCATAAACCCATAGATCCAATTGAAAAATCTGGTTTTCACTGAGCCATGTGGAGCTAAGATGTTGAATGATTTTTTCGCATGGAGCCTCATGGAAAAGATGAGCCTCTTATCTTTATGACTGTGATAAGCCCATTGTTGTACAACGAACAAACCTAGAAGGAAACGTTGTTTTTATAGACTCCAAACAACTTAGTTTTAGTGTTTTAAAATTCATTGTTTTTAGCTAATTATCAAAAAAAAAAAAAAAATTAAGCTTAATTGACATTTAATGAACAACTCATTAACGAGTATAGAAGGAATGGACTTTTTCCAAAACAATATATAAATCCAAATTTTAAAACTTTTAAGAAGAAAAATCAAAATAACCCCAAACTTTAAAGTGTAATTTATAATTTAATCAAAGATATAAGCAAAACAATACAAAGATTCCAAGAAGGTCGTTCTTGGATTTGCTTTGGCATTAGTTCTGACGGTAAGCTATGGTATCTGGGGACCCCTCCAAAAGAATGACATGTTGTTCACCGGGTTTAGTTCAATGCAAAACGTATAGAACATTCTATGTTTTGGGGAAACAACTTAAAAGCACGAAACATCGTTTCTAAGCTTTGGTCGCATATAAAACTAAAACAAATGGTGTCATTCCCACTCAGGTTCATCTCGTCCAAAACCATACTTCTTCATCTATAAGCGCCTCCACTCCTCCTTCTTCCCCTTATACCCCTCTCTCTCTCTCTCTTTCTCTCTCTCTTTGTAGATATTAGTGTTTTCTTTTTTAAGAATATATATCTATACTTTGTAGGTATTGACGTCCACAAATTGTGGCATATGTCCACACCTAGATGCTACATGGTATGAAACAACAATTACTTTTAATATAATTTTATAAGGGACAACCAATGTGTAGGAAGGAAAACATTTCCAAATACTTGTATGAATTCGTAATTGTTTGCAAATTTTTGTCATATATTAATTTGTTAATTAGAGTCGCGTTAAAAAATGTTAATTAGAGATGAGGAAGTCGATTAGGCCTATAAATGTTTCATTTTGAGTCAATGCTTGGCCCTATTTGATAAGTATCACAAACTAGAATGAATCAATTTGTGTCATTCTCTCTACTCCTCTCTATGCTCCACAAACTAGAACCTAACACATGTCTGTGGAAAATCATAAACAAGAATAATCTAATCTAATGGAAATATAAAAGATAGAAGAGATTGAGAGACATGGAATAATGGAGGTTAGGGTTTTTCACGTGGTTCGGCTATGTGAGCCTACGTCCACAGGATGAAGCCTAATCGGCTAAATCTTTATTATATTCAGTGTGTGTTTTACAATATGTTGTGAGGTCTTATTTATAGGACAACAATAACAATAATAAAACACTTCTAAACAATGTGGGATTCTATTCTCTTAACAATGTCTACCTATTTAATTAATTCCTAATTATATTCCTTTTTTATATATATCACTTACTAAAACTAAATATTAAAAGAAAACCAACACATCTCGCCACCGTCACCAACCTTCCACTGGTAAGAGGTCAACGACGCCAATCTTCGCCTGCACCACTGCTAGGAGACCACCACCACCAATCTACTACTATCAGCCTTACTTAATTAACATTTAATGGTCATGTGAAGGGTTCAACTAGATTTCTCCAAATAGATTTGGACAAAAACTTTGTCCTATAAATTAAAAATCATGAATGTATTGCTCTACTGATCCAAGTTATTTTCAATTCTTTCCGCTTTTCAAAAGCAAATGAGAATCACCAAATTTGATAAAACATTATAGGTGGACAGGGAAACCTTTAGACAATCATCCTAAAACAAATTACTCACAGCAAATTTGTTAAAAATACCATACATCAGTTGTGATATGATATATATAGTTTGAATGCTTAAAACCCACGACATGCTACATATTCTGTCTCCTCCAGATCCCTATTGCCTTTCACAATTTACATTCCTTATAGCAGTAACACTTAGAATGCCTAAACCTATAGCATCCTTATTTTGCCCACTTCAAATCCTTACACTTTCTATTTCCTTTAGATGAGCATCTCCCATGCCAGGTTTTGCTTAAACTCCCACATTATTTTACTTTCATATATAACAATCATAGAAACAAAGAATATATTAGTATATATGCATGCATTAGAAGGCCAATACATATTAAAAACAAAAATCTTTTTCTTTCATGAGTTAGAGATTTCAACTTCATGACACATAACTTGGCCTCAAATCATGTAGGGAGAAACTTTTATCAGGATCGGTGACTGGGATGCGAGACTCGACCTCAATGATAGCTAGAGAAAGAATAGAAAAGAAAAGAGAAAAGACCACCAAAGCTCCAAAAAATGCACTTGAAGAAAAGGAAGAAACTACCATTTTCTCTTCAAATTACAAAACAGACTTCACAAAGAAAGAGATAGAAAGTATTGCGAAGCATGAGAAACAACTGCAAGGTCCAAATGGGAGTTAGTTTCTTTATAAACACACTTGTAGTGGAGGAAGAAAGAGAGGAAGCCGGTTGTCTACTTTGATGGGTTATTCTACAATACTCACATTTTTTTATGGGTATGGTATCTACTCAATTCTTAACTATTGTTACCATCATATGTGACATTACTATCTAATATGATGTTGGTACTATTCAATTTTTATATATATATATATATATATATATATTAAATTAGGATAATTACAGTAAACCCCCTTGTGTTTTGGCCGTGTGACAATTTGTCCACAAGTAGTTTGAAAAGTGTCACTTTACTCACCTAAAGTTACATCTCTTAACAGTCGTTACCTACCTCACTATTTATGTTTTAAAAAAATAACTTAAAAACATATAATGTACAAAAAATTGGATCGAGCTCCATCTAAAAAAAAAAACTTTTGAAGAACATAGTTTTAAATAAAACCCACTTTAAATCAAACATAAGTGGCGGTCTCTCTCTCTCTCACTTGGTTCAGTAACAAATTAAGAATATGGACCAAACTTATTCTCAGTAACAAATCAATAAAATGGAGATCATTCAGGCTTCATATCTCAATTCAGAAAGAGGGAAAAATGAGATCAAGAAAGAGAGGAAGTGTGAGGATCAGGTAGCGGCACCATTGGAGGCCGATGGTGGTAGGTGAATGGATCAATCCTTCGTCTTTGTAAAGTGAGGCCACCCAAAGGTGATGGTGGAGCTAGGCTACGGTGGAGCTAGGCTATGGCGGAGTTAGGAAACAGTGAAGCTAAGCTACGCAAAGCTAGGCAACCCCAATCTCTCACTCATCAGGGCAAGGTAAGCCCTCTCCCTCTCTCTAACTCTCATCATTGTTTGCTTGGGTGGTAGTGGTGAACGGTGAGTGGGACTCGCAATTTGAGGGTTGTTGGGTTTTGGCTCGCAGTGGATCCTGATCTTGGGTTGTTGTTGTGTGTGTTTTTTTTTATTTGTTTGTGGTGGTTTTATTCATTTGGTTTTGGTTTTGGTTTGGTGTTGTTTTTTGTGCTGTGAGGTGCTTGGTTTGGTATTGTTTCTTGATTTTTTCTCCAAGGTTGTGAATGGTGGTGGGTTTATGGTGTTGCCAACGTGATTTGTTGTTGGTTGTCTATGTGATCACAAAACCCAACACCAAAAGAATGAGTCCAAAATCTCAAGACTTAATCAAAAGCCAACAACCACAAATTCTAATCACAACCTAGACAAATACAGCCCATGAAAACGTGGATTCCATGGTGGAAGGCTACGTGTGAAGTAGTATAATTTGGATTTTTTATTTTTATAGTTAGGTGTCGACACCGGCGGAAATATCAACAACTTAACTTTAACTAAGTAGGTTTCTTTTTCCTTGATCCCAACCCCTATTTGGCGAGTGTGTGTGTGATCTTTATCTCTTTGAGTTTCGAGATATGAGTTGCGTGAGTATTTGTGGGAACATGTGTATTTGTGTGCATGTGAGCACAAATTTGGAGTCGCCACCAATCATGGGAAATTTAAGGTGTGATTAGGCACCTATGTCTAATAGATTTTATCTTGTTTAGACATTTAAAACAAAATGGTCTTGAACCAGAGATAGGTTCGGGGGTTTGCTTATGCGTGGGGAAGGTGTTAGGCACCCCACGACATCCGTTAAGAAACGGTTACCTCCCTTCTAGTGTTCCCTTTTATTTGCTAAGCCTAGGTTGTTGGTTTTAATTATGTACAAATGTCTCAAATTCCATCGTGCAATATACCAAGAATGGCAAATGCAATTTGACTTCATTTGGTTTTGATTAGACTATTTATTTCATCGTCCCTTATCTTTGTATTTTTTAGGTTCCGGGCAGTTCGGTGGTAGGATACACTTGAAATCCTAACACCTAGTGCCGAGACAAACAATTAATGTTTTTGATGCCATATTCAGGATCTCTTTACCCTTGATTTCCAAGAATAAAGCGGTCCATCGAATGGCAGGGTTTTGGATGATTAATTCACACTTTGGAGAATTTTAGACCATGATCTTGTGGGAGTTAGAACGTGTAGAATCCCTTACATGAAAGCACGTACCAGCCACGCCCCCGTGTAAAGGACTTATACCATGGTGTCCCAAAGGCCAGGGCGAGCCGTAGCCCTTGGGTTGCACCAACTTCATTTCTAACGCCCACATTACCATGTTTACTCTTTTTAAAGTTTTCATGGCAAAGTGTGTTTTAATCACATTTTTATATCAAAGCGATAAACACTCAAACAAGTAATCACGGCATGTTCGCAACACATAAATTATGAGTATGAAAGCGAATAAAATATTCAAACAAGTAATCACGGCATGTTCGCAGCACATAAATTACTAGAATGAACATGGCATCAAAACGGTAAAACATTCAAACAAGTAATCATGGCATGGTCGCAGCACATAAATCAAAAGAATGAATGAGTATGGAATGATCATGGCCTGTTTGCAGAGCATAAATCATAAAAAGGCTCGAGCAAGTGATCACGGCATGTTTGCAGCACGTAAGTCGCTAGCATGAAATGGATGACAAATATGGGATGACATAAATATAATGCTTAATCGCAATGGCAAAGTGTAATTTATGACAACATGAGAATTTTTAGGGGAAGGGTCAAGACCTCGTGGGGTCGGGATTCAATGCTATTGAAAGACTTACTAGAATCTCGACACCACCTTAGGATTTACATGAATAAAATAAGGCAATCCAGGAGAGAATTCAATGCCTCTCGGGCTTACACGAAGGATCAGTGCTATTGAAAGACTTACTTAAACCTTCGAGGCCGAATAGGACTTATATGAGTGAAAATCATTTTTAAAAGGGGTTTCAATGCCTTTCGGGCTTACACGAAGGATCAGTGCTATTGAAAGACTTACTTAATCCTTGGAGGCCGAATAGGACTTATATGAGTGAAAATCATTTTTAAAAGGGGCTTCAATGTCTTTCGGGCTTACACGAAGGATCAGTGCTATTGAAAGACTTACCTAATCCTTGGAGGTAGGACTTATATGATGAAAAATCATTTTTGAAAATACGTTGGCGATTTTGCGGGTCCAACGCCTCATGGATTTACATGGGGTTTAGTGCTATTGAAAGACTTACCTAAAACCACCAATACCGATCGGTGTTTTCATGCCGAAAATTCAAGGGAAAAAAAGGGATGGGTAAACAATATTTACAATGTAGTAAGTAATGAAATAATGGCAATAAATAAATTTAAAGCATGACGGAAAGCGATAAATGTATTTAAAGCGATGACGGAATTTAAAGCAAGGGATTTTCGTGGGTCCAATGCCTTATGGAATTACGTGGTTGTTAATGCGTCATTAAGGTCTTACATAATCTGCCACGACCAATCGGGATTATCACACCCAAATCATAAAGGGGAAAAGGGGGAGAAAGTAAATATTCACAAGGTATTAAAGCGGTAAATGACAGATTTTAATCAAGGGGATGTGTTCTTGGGTCAAATACCTCATGGGCTAACATGGTTGTTAAGGCCTCATGGAGGGCTTATATAATCCACCAAAGCCACTCAGGATTGTCATACCCAAATACACGGGGAAAGGGAATAATCACAATATAATATTCACAAGTACATAGTAAATGTAAATAAAAGCAATAAATGTATCTAAAGCATTGCGGAAAGCGATAAATGTATTTAAAGCACTAATGAATCTAAAGCAGGGGATTTTCATGGGTCCAATGCCTTATGGAATTACGTAGTGGTTAATGCCCCGTTGAGGTTTTACATAATCCACCACGACCAATTGGGATTATCACGCCCATTTCAAAAGGGAAAAATGGGGGAGAAAATAAATATTCACAACGTAGTAAAGCGGTAAATGATGGAATTTAATCAAGGGGACGTGTTCTTGGGTCCAATACCTTGTGGGCTAACATGGTTGTTAAAGCCTCATGGAGGGCTTATATAATCCACGAAAGCCACTCGGGATTATCACACCCAAATACACAAGGAAAGGGGATAATCACAATATAATATTCACAAGTACATAGTAAATGTAAATAAAAGCAATAAATGTATTTAAAGCATTGCGAAAAGCGATAAATAAATTTAAAGCAAGTATGGAAAGCAATAAATAACTTAAAGCATAAAGCGATAAATGAATTTAAAGCGTGATGGAATGTTTTTGGTGTCATATTCGGGATCTCTTTACCTTTGATTTCCAAGAGTAAAGTGGTCCGTCAAATGGCGGGGTTTTGGATGATTAATTCACACTTTGGGGAATTTTAGACCATGATCCTATGGGAGTTAGAACGCGTAGAATCCCTTACACGAAAGCACGTACCAGCCACACCCCCGTGTAAAGGACTCATACCATGGTGTCCAAAAGCCAGGGCGAGCCGTAGCCCTTGGATTGCACCAATTTCGTTTCTAACGCCCACATTACCATGTTTACTCTTTTTAAAGTTTTCATGGCAAAGTGTATTTTAATCACATTTTTATATCAAAGCAATAAACACTCAAACGAGTAATCACGGCATGTTCGCAGCACATAAATTACAAGAACGAGTACGAAGGCGAATAAAATGTTCAAACAAGTAATCACGGCATGTTCGCAGCACATAAATCACAAGAATGAACATGACATCAAAATGGTAAAACATTCAAACAAATAATCACAGCATGTTCGCAGCACATAAATCACAAGAATGAATGAGTATGAAATGATCACGGCATGTTTGCAGCACATAAATCATAAGAAGTTCAAATGGGTAATCATGGCATGTTTGCAGCGCATAAATTACCAAAATGACGAGTATGGGATGATCATGACATGTTAGCAGCATATCAATCATAAGTATGAAATGACATGAATGCAACATTTAATCGAAATGTATTTCATGAGAATTTTTAGGGAAAGGGTCAAGACCTCGTGGGGTCGGGATTCAATGCTATTGAAAGGCCTACTCGAGTCTCGATACCACCATAGGATTTACATGAATAAAACAAAGCAATCTAAAAAGAGGGTTTCAAGGCCTTTTCGGGCTTATACGAAGGGTTAGTGCTATTGAAAGACTTACCTAAACCTTCGATGCCAAATAGGACTTACATGATGAAAGTCATTTAAAAAAGGGGGTTTCAATGCCTTTTCGGGCTTACACGGGGGTTTAGTACTATTTGAAAGATTTACCTAAACCCGCGAAGCCGAATAGGACTTATATGGAAAAATCGTTTTGAAGATGCATTGAAAATTTTATGGGTCCAACGCCTCATGGATTTACATGGAGGTTTTAGTACTATTTGAAAGATTTACCTAAAACCACCAATATCATTCAGTATTTTCATGCCCAAATCAAAAATAGAAAAATGGACAATAATTACAACAATATTGTAAATAATGAAAATAACGGGGTTTAAACAAGGGATTTTCGTGGGTCCAACTCCTATGGGATTACGTGATGGTTAATGCCCCATTGAGGTCTTACGTAGTCCACCACGACCAATCAGGATTATCACGCCTATTTTTACGGGGAACGGGGATAATAACAACGCAATATATTTACAAGTGCGTAAAAGTAAATAAAGCGATAAATGAACTTAAAACCAAGATTTTTCAAAGGGTCCAATGCCTATGGAATTACGTGGTGGTTAAATCCTCATTGAGGTCTTACATAGTCCACCACGACCAATCGGGATTATCACACCCAAATCACAAAGGGAAAAATGGGGGATATTCACAATATAATATGCATAACGTAGTAAATGTAAATAAAGCGATAAATGACATTATTTACACATGGGACGTATTTTTCGGGTCAAATACCTCGTAGACTAACATGGTTGTTACGGCCTCGTTAGAGGTCTTACGCACTCCGCCAAAGCTACTCAATATTTGCTGTACTAAAACACGGGGGTGTCATAACCCCATTTTTACCCCCGGGATTTTCTCGGGTGTCGGCGCGTAAAACGGGACAGCCCGGACCAGGCTGGACAAACCTAACGGGGACCCGTCATTTCAAAATGACCCCAGGATGCTACCCCGAGCACCTCTCCCAAAGTTTGAGGAGGTTTGACCAAATTCAACAAGAGTTGACCAAGTTTGACCAGGGTTGACCAAGTTTGACCGAGGTTTGACCAAGCCATTTCTGACCTGACTTGAGTCCAATATACCTAGAAATCCTCAAAACGTGGTCCGGGATACATTTCCCGGACTTCGGTGAGCTTTGACCAAATTTGACCAAGTTTGACCAAGGTTGACCAAGTTTGACCAAGGTTTGACCGGACCGTGGACCCGACCGAAAGCTGAATCGAACTGACCGCTCCTTGACCATTCTGAAGAACATGAAGAGAGCTTCGATTCGACATTTACGGGCCAGAAACAGACAAGAAACGAGGGAGTTATGGTCAAAACTGTGAAAAAGCGGTCCAACACTTAGCCAAATTTTGCTAAGTGTTGTTGACAAAACAGCCTATTTGGGAGGCAACGTTTGCGCAAAGATTCTCTCCGACCCTCTGCAACTTGGTCCGCGAGCCAAGACCCTTAGGCAAGAGGTTCACTTCAGCTACCACACGCAACTTTCGGATCGTCAAGAGCTCCTCTGGTCAAGCCGGAATCTCAGTCAGAAGATGACCCCTTAGCATAAGGAACATTCCGACAGCCTCTGTTCGCAAGATCATATCTTGCGAACCCAAGCTCGCCTCTGCGCAAGGCCTGTACCATTGAAAAGTAGGTAGCGCAAGCTTTCCGACGATACCAAGATCGTCGAAATCCGACATCGGGAGCTACGTCTACCACGCGCGTGAAAATAGGCCGATGAAATAAGGCTGTGCTGAAAATTCCGTAACTTTCCTACCGACGTTGCCACGCTTGCGCGCAGAGTCTTCCTGACTCGCAACAAGTTGATCCACAAGCCCGGGTGCGTTGGAAAGAAGACACACTCATGCACGACGTGGAACGCTCGGATCGCCAAGATTTTACCGGGCCTAACCGGAATCCTGATCGGAAAACTGTCCTCAAACGGACCAAAAACACCCCGGCAGCCTCTGTTCGCGGAACCATATCTCGCGAACCCAAGCTCGGATTCGCGCAAGCCCGGGTGCGTTGGAAAGATGACGACTCCAGCTACGACGTGGAACTCTCGGTTCGCCGGTAGCATCCCCCGATTGACCGGAATCTTCACCGGAAAAGCACGA
>BKZX01017587.1:4443-16917 GCA_014362285.1 Fagus crenata
GCTTGTGATTGTCTGATTGGCGAGCACCTGAGGATAATTCACCTTTAACACATCCTTGTATAACAATTGATACTTCGGTATTCGCTCTGGAGGCAGAGCATAACTCACTATCAGCTTGCCTTTCATGGCCCCTCTATATATTGGCTACAAGAATGTTAAGAAAAAAAAATATTATGCATGCTTGTACCATACAAACATCTAGAAGCATCGGTCATTTACAAGACGAAAGTTATTTACATATTATCCTATGTACATGTAGGGGGCAAAAAAATAATTAAGACAAAATATAGGGTTGAAAATATAGGAGGAAGCAAAATTGATTTTTACCTGTATTTTACAGCACACAACACTTGTATTATACAGCTGGATAGACGTGATTAGTATATCAAATATCTCCTAAATATCTATAAAACATCTTGTGTATGTTTTATTAGGTTCTAACAATTTTTATCAACAAAAAGGCTATATATCTATGGTTGGAAGAGCAAAATTCAGGGGGCTGAAGGCAGAAAATGAGAGACAAGAGAGACTTTCATGGTTCATGGTTCATTATCACAATTTGTAATCATAATTGATATATTGCAAACTCTTTATGTGGTCGTAGGCAAGTTGCCAAACCACCTAATTAAGTTTTGTGTTCTGCTTCTATTTATTTGGCTCAACTCTTACTCTATATTATCATCCAAACAGCCTCCAATGAACTGAGATTCATTATGCTAAAGTGTTTGATCCGGTTCCAAAATTATCCGAAAATCCCTCCACAATACAAGCAAGAATGTATTACATAAGAAAGTATTATGCCAAATAGTGTAAAGAAAAAAAAAAATGCTCACTGCGAATATGAAATAGTTAAGAACATCTTACTTTACAAAGCTCGCATCCAATTGCATGGATACATTATTTTATTTTGCTCTTATACTAAAATCGAAAAAAGAGAAGGTTGGATTTATTTCAGGCTATATTGCTCCTCATAACAACCATTAGTGCCTCTCCACCCGATTCCTATGTGTTCGGATTTGACGATATTTTTCCACCCAAAGGTACAGCCGAGGGAAGATCTTGAAAAAAATGTCATCAACGTGTTTGTAATACTGTATCCTCCACCTCTTCCAAAACATAAGGGGCCCAATGACCATCCCTAAACCGAAAATAAATCCCAATTCTGCATTTAGGTAATTCCAATCAATCAAAAGCCCAGATTTTGAGTGAATATCTTCATATGTTGGAGGTGGCGACATTGGCTCTGCAGATGCGCATTTTGTCTTCAAAGGGATCCCACATAATCCTTTGTTCCCTTCATAGGAAGCTTCCGAAAATGTAGCAAATTGTTTGAAGTATGGAATCAGCCCATCCAATTGATTAAATGAGAGGTTTAGGACTGATAGGAAAGTAAGACTATTAGCAAGTTGAAGAGGGATCTCACCTCTGAGCTCGTTGCTTGACAGGTCCAGTGACTCCAGTTGACTTAAGTTTCCCAGAGATAGTGGGATTCGGCCTGTGAAAGCATTATACGATAAGTTGAGAATATGCAGTGATTTGAGTGCTCCTAGTTCTTTTAGTATTGGCCCATCAAGACTGTTGCATGAAACGTCAAAAGAGGTAAAGACGGTTAGTATCTTCACGAGCTCCCTTGCTTGACCTTTCATGGTAACTGTTATTACATCTTGATAACGATATAGATCGATTCCATCTCCTAGGACATCAAATCCGAGGTGTTTGCGCTCTGATTGTGCCTCATCTTCATTGTCCATCATTGCCTGCCAGGTAGAAAAGATTTTTCTTGGAAGTTGACCAGTAAATTTGTTTGAAGCGAGGTCTAGAACTTGAAGCATTGGCCAAGAGGCATTTGTCTTTGGACAACCAATGTGCCCATAAAATTTGTTAGAACGCAAGATAAGGACACGCAACTTGGATATGTTCTTCAAGAAACACGGGAAGGCATCCTCGATATGGTTGTTCCCAATGTCAAAGACCTCCAAACTTGTGCAATTGGCCAGAGACCTTGGTAGCTCTCCTTCGAGTAGGTTGTCGTTGAGATTTAGAGTTTGTAAACCACAATTGACTGGAAACATATAATTTATTGTGCCACTAAGTTTGTTTCTCCTTACATCCAACACCCCTAGAAATTTACTCATCTCAATTAAGCATGGTGGAATCGTGCCATTCAGGATATTATTAGACAGATCCAGACCTCGAAGAGATACAACATTGCATAATGATTGAGGGATACCTCCGTGGAATTTATTGCTTGAAATAGAGAAGAAACTAGCTTGACGAAGGAGGTTACCAATGCTAGCTGGTATGACACAGTTGAAATTATTTCGCGAGAAATCCAAGTATGTGGCAGATGGTGGGAGAACTGACAAATCCCCCTCAAGTTGGTTGGAGTGAAGGTCTAGGATAGTCAAAATAGAATTCTTTAGTAAAGGTCCTTCCAGAGTCATCACCAGGTTGTTATAAGAGAGATTTAAGGACATAAGATTACTAAATTTCCAAATATAGCTGGGAATCACTCCGTAAATGTGGTTATTTGAAAGGTCTAGATTTACCAATTTGGATTGGTTTCTCAAGAAATCAGGAAAAGTTTTCAACTTGCTAGAAGCTAATATTAATGTGGAAATTTGGGGAATGGAGGTTGATGAAGAATTAATTCCATTATATTCAATCAACAAGCAATTGATGTATGAAAGATCAAGAGAGGAAAGATTTTTCAACTGCTGAATCACATTAAGCTGCAAGGAGCCATTAAAGTTGTTGGAAGAAAGTGAGAGACGCTTAAGACCTCGAAGTTCAAAGACAGACATTGGAATTGGCCCTTCCAAGTTATTGCTACTCAAATCAAGGGTGTCTAGTAGGTAAGAAGAAACTTTGGCAAATGCATTGAGTAGACCAGAAAATCGATTGTTGGAAAGTTGTAATTTTTTCAATGATGGAAGGGAAAACAGAGAGACTGGAATACTACCTTCAAGTGAATTGGAACTCAAGTCAAGGTTAACAAGATTCGGAAGATCTTTCCAGTGAGTGGAAGTAATCTGACCTGTTAAAGAATTACGAGAAAGGATTATCTGGGTCAAATTCTTGGCCATGCTGAATGGTGGAACTGATCCAATAAAGTTGTTTGATGACAAGTCCAAATAAACCAATTGAGTAAGGTTTGCCACAGAGCTTGGGATTGATCCACTGAAATTGCAATTTGCAAGATCTATTATGGACAACATTCTAAGGTTACCAATAGAATCTGGCAGTGCCCCTGAAAATATTGTATCACTAAGCAGCAGTGACCGAAGAGAACTATTTGGAAGAAATTCTGGCATAGAAACAGTAAGTACAGAACCAGTAAGTAGTCCATTATTTGATAAGTCAAGCGTCTCAAGTGTTGGAAGCTGGAAGATCTTTTCTGGAAATTTCCCATTCAATACACAAGAACTGAGACCTAAGGACTTCAAGTTTGTGAAATTTGCAAAAAATTCTGGAACTGGAGTAGAAAGATTGTTATAACTGAGACGAATAATTGAGAGAGATTGAAGCTTGTGTAAGGAAGAATGAAGAGGCCCTGAAAGATAACAATCTGACATGCTCAACACCCTTAGATTTGGCAGTGAAGATGATATGGCCTGACACCACTCATTCCCTTGTGCTGATATATTTATACCATCAAAATAAAGTTCCTGAAGCTCCGACAGATTCTGAACTAGCGTAGCTAAATTTGCAAGTTTCAGCATAGAGCTACCCAAGTAAAAATCGGTAGACAAATCCAGAGTAACCAACCTTGTGAGGCGTGAAATCTCAATTGGAATCTGCTCCGCAAAGCCAGCATTTGACAAATTCAAATAAATCAAATTCGTCAGATTTCCAAACTCCGGCGGAATACGAGAAAGGTCGAAATTGTTGTAAGCCAAACTCAGGTTCTGGAGATACTGAAGATGGAAAAGGCTACTTGAATTGTTAAGTCCACCAGAGATTGATTCGCTGTCCAGGTTGAGACCAATAACATGTCCCCCATCGCTGCAGTTTACACCTGCCCAAGAACAGCAATCAGGAGTTTGAGTTTTATCCCATCGCACCAGTTTTGTGGACAAATTACTATTGAATTTGAGGCTGTTCTTCAATTCGATCAACAAGTTCCGCTGCTCATCAATACATTGGCCAGACACCACAAAGATACCGAAGTTGAGAAGAAGTGAACATATGGGTATGAAGAAAAGCCATGAAAGGAGTGGAATTCTCATTGTAGGCTGTAGTAAGAAAGAAAGACTCATACAGTCATGAATCGAAGAAGTGATGAAATTAATGGTTGGTTCACGAGAGTAAAGACCAGGAACATAACCTTTTTGGCCTGTGGCTCGTGTCAACGGCGTGTAGAATGGGAGGTGAAGAATAAAAATAGAACTTTGCTTCAGTTGGAGTAACGATGATTGCTGATGCTCGTGAAAAAATTGGACCCCATCATTTATTTCTGACAACCTTCTAATTCAACATAGTGGCTCTAGCATGGCAATGTTGTTTTCAACTTGTTATTGATACTGAAGTCTAGGATTGTAGGATGGTTTATTCTTGTGCTAATGCTAAACCAACAAATATCCATATTAGATGATCAGATATATTTATTTTGGTGGGAATGTTGAGCTTCCTCATCTTTTGTGCTTAAGTCCATCCTTTGCCATCTTCAAACGATTCCACATTTCTATTGGTCTGGTAATTACAGTTTGTCTAAAAAATTGAAATAGTTAAGAAAGAATGAATTTAATCATTTAATCATTATTATAATAATTTAAACTAAAATTGATCTAATTTATCACCCACGAATGTAACAAATATTTAGAAGTTAGAAAATTGAGGTCTTGATGTTAGTTGAATATCGCTTCATGCCAAAGTTGGTTTAATTTTTTTTGCATCGAACAACATTTGCTCTCATACAATTTTTTTAATCTTTAAGTTTAACTTGAAGAAGAAGAATATGATTGAGTCTTCAATTTCTTGTTATATGATAAGTATGAAGGAATTAATTTAAGATCTTTTAAATTTTATTTTGGGTTTCATAAGAAAAATTTGGATTCAAGGACCTGTGATTGTGACCTACCGTGTTACGCTTCATGGCTCGTAATTTATATAATAATAATAATAATAATAATAATAATAATAAAATCGTTTACATAATATCTAAAATCTCTCTAGGAGATGACCAAGTTTCATATTTGAAGTGTTATAGCAATGCCTATGATTATAAGACTGAGTATTGACTGAGAAGCTAATGATTACGGTCTGCTTGACTATTCAAACACATATTGATTATAGACGCGTCTCAAGTGGCATTACAGTAGCTGTGTCATTGCCCAGCAATAATTTGCTTGACTTAAAGTCTTCCATAATGTATCTTTCGGGACGAGAAAAAACTGGACCTCCCTCATAAATTCCATGCTAACGAAATTCCTACTCAACGACATGGCTCTAGGGGAGAAAATGATGCTGTTATTCTACGGCTTTTCACAAATCATTCCCAAACATTTTGGTAGAAAGTGTTACAAGCATCAAACATATCAAATCAATACAGTTCTTGACCTCTTGAAGACGCCCAAACAATCATTTCAGAATTACATAGATACGTTAAGTCGGAAGTGATTCACACGCATTTTTTAACTATATTTATTTTGGTCAAAACACTTCACAATAATAGAGATACTAGGGTTGCTGGCCACTTGGCTTAACCCCAATATTTTTCAGCTATTCTATCTCATGTTTCAACTTTCAACTCCAATTTTTAAAAGTAAACGTTTATGGTTGTGTAACAGCAAAGTATGTTACAAAAAAATAATCATATCTGTGATTCTTTTTTTTTTTAAGAGAATCATATCTGTGATTCTGAAAAAAAAAAAATTAATCATATGTGATTATAAAATAAGGTACTCCTAACTCCTAAGTCGTTTTGTACGAATTTATTAGCATATGATAATATATTTAAAAGTATCTAAAGATAGAATGAGTCCCGCATCTTTTTTATCCTCATTTTGTTTTTATTTGAACAAAAATATAACCCTAGACATCAACCTTTTTTAATTTTTATGCTTTCACATAAACCAAATAGGTTTGACAAGTTTAAAAGATTGTAAGACCCATGTATTCAATATCTGTTTCTTTTCATATAGTTTGATTTAATAAAAATATAACAAATTTTAGACATAATATTTAATAATTAGAATAAATTACATTTTAAATCATATACTTTATGGTTCGTTTCAAATTAAACCCTAAAACTTAAAACAATTACAAATTACATCTTATACTTTCGTTAGTTTCAAATCAAATCGAAACTTGAATTTCTAAAATCATATTAATTTGAACTCTTCAATGAAAGGTTTAATTTAAAACTAAGAAAAATTATAAGATGTAATTCGAAACTATCTTTTTCTAAATTAAAAAAATAAAAATAATAATAACTATCTCTAAAGTATGGGATTAACAATATAATTTATGCACTCAAAAAATAAAAACAATATAATTTATCCTAATAATAAAATAATAATCATAATGTTGGTTAGTTATAAAAATAGGATAAAACTTAAGTACAATTTCTTAAGTTAGGTACATTAGGTTCCCTAATTTAATACAAACACATAAGTGCATTGAATTTAAATATACTTAGAAAAAGCATTATAAAAAAAAAAAAAAAAATTTAAAAGATAAAATTGTTTGTGTTTCATCCGTTAATACAACTATGTATTGGAATTTAATTGGAGAACCTAACAAATGTACCTAACCTAAAGAATTTACCCATAAAAATATACTCCCAAAAAATACTTATGAATATTTAGATTCCCAATAAGAGATCTACATCTACGTTAAGTTTCATTTAAACTCAGACCATTTTATGCTATTCTTAATATCCAAAATCCAAATAAGAAAAGAAAATGACGTGGGGGTTTCGTTTGTGTGGGTGTCATTTTTTTTTTTTTTATCACTACATGCAGCCTAACTCTTCAAAAAATCCAAATTCAGATTCCACAATCAGTTGTGCATATAATTCTCATAAAATATATATATATATATATTTAGAGAGAGAGAGAGAGAGAGAGAGAGAGAGAGAGAGAGAGAGAGAGAGAGAGAGAGAGAGATTGATTTGGCCACCGCTAGTCTCTTTCTCTCTAGATTGCCGTTGATCTCTCCATTTTCTCTTCTGGTGGGGAATCACTTAGGTCCCGCCACTAGGACCGGTGTTGATTTTAATAAAATTTATGTGTTTTGTGGTAAATATTGTGTCCGCATTGATAAATATGTGTTTATTGTTGTAAAAATAAAATGTGTGAATTCGAGTAGAATTAGTGATATTTGTGATAAAATTAACTTTACTGCAAAACTACACACATTTTACAACACCTGACAGACATTTTATCAAAACACACACAACATTTTATCAAACTACACAAATATTACAATTTTTGACACCTTTAGCTGGACAGTCCCACTGCAGGACCTAAGAATTTCCCCTTCTGGTGATGCTAAGTGTGTTTTTTGTCTCCTTCATGATCTGGTTCTCTCCCCAATCTAGCCCACATCAGGACCCATAGCACACCGATTGTGTTTTCTCTCTCCCTTGGTGGTGGTTGTTTTTGGCCGTGCCTTATTATTGGTGCCTTATCAGCAAAGGTCACGTATTTTAAAAGCTAGCCCTCGTATTAGCAATAAGAAAAAAAAAAAAATGATACTTTTTTTTTCCTTTTTGGTAAAAGGAAAAATATTATCTTGAATTTAAAAAAGAATATGATGCTATGAATTTGGAATTAATTAGCATTTTTTATTTCGGTGAAATCTCATTTTAGTGACGTAACTTGATATCACCATAGATTCATGAAAAATTAAATGCTTATCATTAAGGCAAATAGAGACGATGGTGATTCCATAAGAACTTTGGAACAAGCCAATAAACCAATCACCATCAAAAATATAAATTTAAAATGAATACTGGTTTACGAATTGATTGCTAAATGCATTTAAGATGTGGAGTTGTGATCCTGATTAGCGCATTCCCATCAAACTCAAACTATGATGAAAATATCATTTGATTATCAAAACACAATAATTATTAGCATCAAATAAATATGCATCATTCCTCTCACAGTGTGTGGATTTTACAATTATGTAAGACCCACATAATAGTAGAGAGAAGTTATATATATCTAATTCATTTGAGCAGTAACAACTGGCTTTGCATAAATTTTCTACTTTACCTATTCAAATCTCACTTTTCTATATTAACTATCAACTTTTAGAAAACACACATAACTCTTTATTTTACAATACATCCTATTAAAATACTATAAAATAATAATTATTTTTTTATCATATTTTCCTCACCCTTCCCCCAACACTAGCAAATCTAACATCTAACACCCATTTCTCCAGCAACCCAACCCAAAACTCAAAAGCTAACTCACATCACCCACCAGTAGTGGCCTCACCACCACAACCACCACTTCAAAACACAAACTCAGAACCCATCAACAACTACACAATCCATCACAAAGGCCATCTCACATCCAAGAAAGCACCATTGTGAACCCATCACAGCGCTGCAACCATCTCACCTCCATTTGTCCCAAGCCACAGCATCACTGGCACTCCACAGGGAATAGCCTCGTTCATCACCATCAAGTCGCACCAGAGCCTAGCTTTACCCAGCGCCGCTAAGCACTTTATCCTCCTATCAAGTTTCATATCACTGCCATAAGCCAGATTGGCGGACAAAGGTGGCCTGAGAACTGCTGAGGCCACCGATTTAAGTGTCGTAACTGTTGATATGGGTGCCTGTCACTACTTGCGGAGAGAGAGAGAGAGAGAGAGAAAGAGAGTATGAAGTAAAAAAGTAAATATAAATATAAATATATACATGATGAACAGTACTCGGTGTTGTTACCAACTATTGTAGCATCTTGTATTTTTTTTAATAGCAAAAATAGAGGATCAAATGTGATGCCTATTTTTGTAATTTTTGCTACAATAGTAATTATTTTGACTAAAAAATCGATTTGTTTAACTGGCTGGAAATGATCTTAGATAGATTCTCGTCAAAACATGGAAAATGAGTGAATTTAAATAATATTAATCAGAATTTTTTGGTGACTTCAATTAACAAGGAATTAAAATTGTGTTCACATGGAGCGAATGTTAGATATAGATAATCATTTATCTTTGAAAGTTGACACTATTTTTGTGTTATGATTTGGCTTTATAGATCTCACTGTGGACAAATTGAATTTGCAATCAAATGAAAATTTTAATAATTTTAATGTAGTGTGAAAACATCGATAAGCCTGGCATCTTGGACCAATGGAACTCACAAGAACCTCTTTTTTTTTTTCTTTTTTTTTTGCTAAAATGAACCTCTTGTTTTTTTTTAGAACAACCTAAAAGGCCATTTTCTATCATCATTGTCATATCGGTCATGATTGATATAAGATCACGGTTTTTAAGCCCTTGATCATATTATATTGATGGGAAAAGAAATCATTTTGGACATAGGTCGGTCAAAAACATGGAATACATTAGCAAGTATTGCTAATTCTATTTTGAAATATATCACTATTCATGTCAAGTCTAGCCAGCCACCAATAATAGGTTCAATGATCCACATTAGCAAACAAAACTCATGTAAGACGTGGAAACCACCCGTTGTGTTCTCATGGGCCCCCTCTTCCTACTGGACTTTAATAATTTTTCCCAGTCACTGCCCGTTAGGTATGGATGTTGCCAATGCCATAATGCTCATTGGCCATTTCCTTGACTTTTTGTTGTGGCTAACTAGCCATTGAAGTGAAAAAATTACTGTGGAACCTCAGCAGCAGCTTTTCAACCACCTTCTTATCTCTATTCTCTACCTTTTGTTTTTTGTTTTTTTGGCTGAGTCTCTTTTCTCTGCCATTTGATATCTTAATAGAAATGTATGTAGGGCCATCTCCCCCAATAATACTAGTAATAGCTATCTTAATCAATCGAGGTATTATTATTATTTTGGCAAAAACATTTTTGGTCCCTCTTAGTTTGTATTTCTTATCATTTTGGTCCCTTGTGTCCTAAAATTATCAATTTACACGTTCATCTTTCAGAGCACATCCAATATGCCCATTATGTTCAAATATGTTACATATACCGTTACCATTAACACGACAATTTTAGAAAAAAAAAAAAAAATAGAGAACCAAATCGTTCTACCTGGAGTCTGTTTGGTATAAGCTTATTTGGTTTTTTGCTTAAAATACGGTAGAAAAAAAAAAAGAAAAAAAAAAATCTAATTGAGAAATAAGATGAGTTGGTTTTTTATTGCTGAAAGTACTTTTAACAAAAAACTAAGTGAGAAATAAGATAAATTATTTTTATTTTATTTTTTTTAAGCATGGTAGTAAACAACCCAAATAAGATAAGAAATAAACTTGATTTTTTAAAGAGTCCGCATGGAAGCTACAAAATAAGCTTGACTTTATAAAAATAAAAAATAAATAGCTTACCAAACATACCAAATTTTCACAAATTTCTTCCTTCGAATGGAGTGATGGTCCCACTCAATAGTCCCCTCTCTCTCTCTCTCTCTCTCTCTCTCTCTCATACAATTCTAAAAACCTCACATATCTCCATAAAAAAAACAAAGAAAAAGTCTAGGACCACAACATTTAGCACAACCTTTACCACAACCTGCAAATGTGTTGTTTGCTGATTGGTAGGAAATGTAAGTGACTCTAGTAGTGGACCCCAATAAAATGAGTGATAACTACTCAAAGTATGCCACATTAACAAAGTTGTGATCGTAGCAAAACTCACAAACAAATGATCTGCTTGTTCATTGTTAAACTAAAGAATAAGGTTTCAATTATCGCTTTCAAAGTATATATAATTATTATTATTGAGTGTGATGACGAGCGCTTTTGCCGAGTATGATGGTCAAAGAACATTTTGCCTTTTTAAGGGAGGTAATCGATCTATATATTGCTAACTTCCAAACTCAATGGGATTTGGCGGATCCAACAACGATCTTTTGTTTTGTTTTATTTTGTTCATTTGTTTTGCTTCTCTCAAATTGTGATGTTAACGACAAAAGTAATGAAACTGGACATAAGGTGTATATTGGATATGTTCCGAAAGATGATGGCGTAAAGTTGTAAATTGATAATCTTAGAACACAATTGAACCAAATTGACAACAAATGCAAACTAAGAGAGACCAAAAAGTTTTTTTTTTTAATATGTGGGTTATACAATTATCAGAGGTACATAGTGTAAAAGAAATAATACATATAACACAAATTTATAAGATAACTTCTCCAATAACAAACACATCTCTTTCTTCGTTATATTATTTTTTCCTAATTTCTTTTTTCATTAAGAATATTTTTTTTCTGTTAATTGTGCAAGTTGAGCCCAAAATCCCATTAAAAAAAAAAAACCCTACTTGTCCTAAACGTTTGCAAGATTACTACGTTGGCTCATCTGCATCTATATGGTACTATAAGGTGTTAACAATGATATATATATTTTTTTAATTTTTTCTTGAATATCGAGATTTTTTTAGAAGAAAGCAAGTCCTAAGGGCCCAACCCATTTGCTTCTCCCATATAGGATATAATCCTAGGGATGTTACGGAAGTGATGGGCACGGGCCAAGGAGGAGTAAAAAGCAGCCCACAAGGCTAACAAATAGGGAGCCGAATTTGCTTAGATACAAAAGATAAATCCCAACAATTAAATCATTAATTTCGTCCTTATTATCATTGGGCAAAGTTTGATTTGGCCCCTCGATTATTGGTTGGGTCAATTTAATCCATAAACTTAAAATAAAAAAATTCATCCTAAGACGTGTCTTCATTTTAATTTTTTATGTAATTAATAGTTACAATTAACTTGATTTTAAAATTTTAATACTTTCCATAATGTTAAGGAATTTCACATTAATTAGAAATTATAATTCTTGTTCAATCTTCTCCAATAAATAAGACTTCTCTAAATAAATTATAATTATCCAAAATATTGTAAACATCTTCAATAATAAAGATGTAGCTTATTAAGATTATATACTTTTGACGTAGGTCATAGTACTGAATCACGTAAAAAAATTTATGCCTTTCTCAATCTCTATTCTCTCTTTTATATTTCTCCATTTATATTAATTCTTAGATTATGATTTTCCTCACATAATAACCTTTTTATCGTGTATTTTGTATGTCACGACCAAGGATGAAATTAACTAGTTTTAAAATTTTTGGGATTAGATTGACATAATTAATAGTTAAGTAATCAAATTGAACTATATCCAATAATTGGAGGACCAAATTAGTAATATAACCTTTGATATAAGAAACACTAAGGAGATGAGATGTCAAGTTTGTCCTTTTAAGTGAAATAACAATCAGTGCATCACCCTAAAAATGATATGGAAAAGTGTTACTCTTTTAATATCCACTAACATAATGTCATGGAACATCATGGTGACAAAA
>BKZX01017600.1:0-15506 GCA_014362285.1 Fagus crenata
AGATGCTTCCATTCCTTCTTTTTAAGAACCCCTGAATCTGCAAACCTAGATTCTTGGTCTAAGAAGTATGCTGACTTCACAGATAATTTCCCATTCTTATTGGAGCACCAAATTACTTTGTCATCCATGACACTTCGGGGTAGGTGGATTCTGAGTATATTGTTGATGGTATCTTCATCAAACAGTTGAGTTAATTTGTTGAGGTCCCACTAACCCCTTTGCTGGTCTATTAAATCAAAAACCCAACCTTCCCAACTGATATTTTCATCTCTTGGCTTAAGGATGAATGACTGAATGAATGGGATCCAAAGGTCTTTCCATACATTGATGGAGGCCCCATTCCCCACTTTGAAGCAAACTCCTTTACTGAGCAAATTCCTTCTTTTGCAAATTCCTTTCCAAACCAAAGAGTCCCCATGTTTAGCCTAGGCATTTAAAAATGTGGATCCCCTTAAGTATTTGAATTTGAATATTTTGACCCAAACTTTTTGGGGACATTTATATTCTGAGTATATTTTTCACCCATTCAAAAATATGGAGGGGCAGAACTAGAATTATGAGTTTTGGGACATTTATATATTTAAAAAAGTCATATGGGTGGGTATATACATATATGAAGAGTTTTGGGCGATATATATATATATATATATATATATTAAATTTGCAGTATTTAATATATATATGCCCTACCTCACCTCACCTCACCTGCATGCCCTATTTCGCTCAGCTGGCCACTTGGAGTTTCCTTACCTCAAAGGTGTCAAGTGATAATTATAATGGGTTTTTCTCACCCTGCCCCACTCTACCCTGAATATATATATATATATATATATATCTTATTTACGGCAAAAAAAAAAAAATGGAGATTCAACTCTGATTATTGACGAATCAAAAAAGTCTAAATAACCAAAGAAGAACACCTCAAGCCTTATTAGAATTACCACGATCACCTAACGTCTCAATTTGAAAAGATTGAGCACATATTGCTCCTACGTACCCAAAATCAATTTGCAGGCTTTGGCATTAATGGTGGACATATCGAAAGACCAAAGTGATAGAACAGAAGACCCAACCATCCCAGTATCCCACCCTAGAGAGGTGGCATCCTTGGGAGAGGAATTAAATGATGATCAACCATGGTATTACAACATAAAAACTTGGCCTAAATGCTTTTTTTGGATCTTAAAGTTTATTCACTGTACGTTATTAGTTTTTGAAGTTTGAAAAGAGCGCTATTATTCTCTGATGTTTAAAAAACTAGTCACAAACCCGTGTGATACACAGGAAAATTATTAAAAATAAGATCTAAATTAATTTTGATTCATTTTACTTCTTTTGTTGAATATGTATTTTTATTTTTACTTTTTTGTTGTTCAAACTTCAAAATGTTGTAGGCAAGGTCGATAAAGAGACTTTACAGATCGGATTTAGGATAGATCCTACTTTTTGGTTAAAAAAAAAAATTACTAAGAAAGTATATTTACCATAGGATAGTTAAAATTTAATATACTGTAATTTTTTTTTTTTTTTGGCATAAGTTGAATATAGTCCAATTTTTATAAAACACGATTCATGTTTATATTTTCCATATGGATCATGTTTCTATCCTAAAATAAAATAAAGATACTCAAAATAAGAATAAGAACTAATAAATACATGGGCACATGATTAAATGATCAAACTTAAATAATTTTCATAACTCATTTTAAGCTCACGTGGTTTCATTATAACAAATTCATCCACATTTCACCATTGTCAGCAACAAAAATTAAATGAAAGACAAAAGAAAAAAAAAAGGAACTCTTGATGAAAATTGATAATTATGATTATTATTAAAAGATATTTATATTGTATTTATATATGGAATATATTTTAGTATTAAACATTTATTATGATTGTAATGTATATATGGAATAATATATATATATTCTTTATATTAAAATATGATATGTCAAGATTCTAATGGAAGGTTTAATTATAGAATAAAATTTATATTCAATTAGAAAATATATATTAAAGTAATGAAGTGTAAAAATGTGAAATTTCAAAAGCTGATATGGTGCAATATTATGAGTCAACCAAAAGTAAAAAAGGTTTCGATTTTACATTATAGTATAGATGAGCGTTATTGATGTCTCTATCCAATTCTGTTAGTTTGTTTGACTACGTGGTTAACATAAAGATGATATGAAAGTTTTTAATATGAAGTGGCACAATAAAGGCAAGCATCCTGAAAGGGCATGAGTACATTATATGAAGAGCTCGGCAAGATATCATAAAATAGTGACAGTGCGGCCTGATTAAAGCCGATCAAGAAAAAGTAATTATATATGCTTGCAACCAACAAATCAAGAAAAAATTAACACTACTTAAAAGATTATCTCACATTCTGCATTGAAACCTACAGATCAAGACAAAAGTAACACTGTGACACAGATGAAAATCACAAGAAGTAGAACACAACTACTTTAAAAAAATAACCTAGAATCAACTAAGAGTTCCATGAATCTACAAGGAGAAAATTTAGAATCCACTAGAAATAGAGAGAAAAACTCTTCTAAAAATCTTATTGAATAAAGTCTGAATTCCTTGGAGGCTATGTACAAGCTCAATATAAATACTAAAAGAATCATAGGGCGGCTAGAAGACCCTTAAAAAGACCAAACCCTAATTCGTTATAGGCACGAAATTAAGCTAGAATTGATTAATTACGAAATCAACTCATACTAATTCTAGGAAACGTCCCAAAACATATAGAGCCTTATTATGACTTTTAAAATTGAAAATTACAATAAAAAGAAAAATGACCATAAACAACAAATTTAACTAGTTAAAAGCCTAAACAAAGGAATTTGCCCGAAAATTGACGCGACTCACGGTCATAAGACAACGAGCCTTAATCCTCATGACAATTCCAATCAGCTCATTAAACTTCAAACAATTTCAGCGTACTATTTTTTTTTTTTTTATTTACTTTTCAAACTTCTTCCACGCTGACTTATGACAATTTCACTGTGCAAGAAAAGTCTCTGCAATCCGTTTTACATCACACCGATTAGACGATTACGTTAGGAAATTCTTAGGTCCCACCAAAAGTGCCAAAAATTGTAATATTTGTATATGTTTCAATAAAATGTTGTGTGTATTTTGATAAAATATATGTCAGGTGTTGTCAAATGTGTGTAGTTTGTAGTAAAGTTAACTTTTAAAAAATATCACTAATTCAGGAAATTATATGGTAGTCCGGGAGCACAAGGTCAGCTTGCTGACCTTGTACTCCAGCCCTCTAGAAATAAGCCAAGTGGCAAAAAAATCTGACATTTTATAAAGATTACTAGCTCATCAAAGAGAGTTTACTGATGTTAGTGTTAAAGTTGTTCCGTTAAATAGTAAATACCTTTCTTCCAGTTAAGTCGCTGTTAGTTTAGGTCTTTAGGGAAAAGAAAAAGGATGTTGTTGTGTTAGTAGAAAAACAAAACAACATCAATGGCTCTCTGTTTCAGTATATTTTCAATTGATTTCCTTTTGCTTTAGCACATGGAAGAAGGAGATTTTCAAAGTACTAATATACGTTTTCCAGAACCACAACTATACCTTCCAACATAAAAACCCTCTCTCTCTATCTGGTTTTTGTACAAACCTTTCTCTCTCTTTCTCAATTTTTTTTCTTCAATAATTTCAGTTCTCAAAAAGGCAAAAAGCTCCTTTAAGTCATTATTATGTGTAGCTTCGTCTGTATAATATATATTTATATATAATTTCTTAGTTTTTCTCGCTTTGAATTGTTTATGACCTAATCTTTGTTTTTTCAATTAATTTTCTATGAGTTCTTGGGTTTTGCTGGGATTTGGGGTTTGGAATTGAAAAGATTGTTGGGAAAGTGCCTTAAATTCCTATATTGATTAGGAAAACTAATTGAGTTTCCTTAATGAAGAAGGAAAACTAATTAGGTGATGTTTGGTTTCCTTGATGTGAAAGAAAAGGTGAGTCCTTGGTGTGTGGAAAGAAAGACTATTCCTTGGTATGGAAGAAAATGTGAGTCCTTGGTGTGAAAGGAAAGACTATTCCTTGGTGTGCAAGGAAAGTTTATTCCTTATTAAAAAATTAATGTATTCCTTGCCCACTAAATAATAGAATTGAAGTCTTATAAATAGACTATGTTACCAAGTATTTGGTGGCTTGGAGCCCTAGAGGGTTCTCCCCTATAGGGAGAGAAAGAGAAAGAGCACCTTGAGAAGAGTGCAAGTTGAAGAAGGCTTTGGCCTAGGATTTCTCCCTGTGGGGAGAAGCGAAAGGTTTGGGTATTCTCTGAGGTTTATAGGTTAGTGCACAAATCAAGGAGAATTTGTGACGCTTGTATTAATGCAGAGAAGTATCACAAATATATTTGGGATTTCCTCTAGAGAGTTTGTTGAGTGTTAATTCCTAGAGAGATATTATTGTATTTGATGAGTACCTCAAGTTAGGCATTAACTTAATAAGAACTATTGTAATTGCGTATTATAATAGTGGATTTATTCGGAGTTTTTCCCGTGGTTTTTTCCCTTCAAGGAGAAAGAGTTTTCCACGTAAATATTTGTGTTCTTGTGTGTGATTGATATCTTGGTGATTGATTAAATTATTTGTAGAATTCCTTAATTTATATAAGATTAGATTGTGGTCCCAACAAGTGATATCATTGCTTCCGCTGCCCCCAACAAGTGGTATCAGAGCCGAGGGTTGATTTGGTAGGTAATCAAAACCAAGGTTGAGTTGGTGGGTATTATCAGAACCAAGGTTGTTTAGTGGGTATTATCAAAAACCGAGGGTTGATTTGATATTATCAGAGTTAAGGTTGTTTAGTGGGTATTATCTATGTGAATTAAGATGGAAGATATGTTCAATACCTTGATTAAATTGGTGGAAAGCCATGGAGCTTGAACGAAGATTATGTTTGGTATAAGTTTGCTACAGGCGCACACAAGTATGACTATGAAAAAAAAAAAATATGATGATCATAGTTAAAGTAGGTTTGCTTTGATTAAGGTGGAGCTATTCCAGAAAGAATGAAAACTACTTGATGGAATTTGAGTCGAGGTGGAGATTGTTGGGAAAAAGCCTCAAATTCCTATGTTGATTATGAAAACTAATTGAGTTTCCTTAATGAAAAAAGAAAACTAATTAGGTGATTTTTGGTTTCCTTGATGTGGAAGAAAAGGTGAGTCGTTGGTGTGGAAAGAAAGACTATTCCTTGGTATGGAAGAAAATGTGAGTCCTTGGTGTGAAAGGAAAGATTATTCCTTGGTGCGCAAGGAAAGTCTATTCCTTGTTAAAGAATTAATGTATTCCTTGCCTATTAAGTAATAGAATTGAAGTCTTATAAATAGACTATGTTACCAAGTATTTGGTGGCTTAAAGCCTTAGGAGGTTCTCCCCTATAGGGAGAGAAAGAGAAAGAGCACCTTGAGAAGAGTGCAAGTTGAAGAAAGCTTTGACCTAGGATTCCTCCTTGCGGGGAGAAGCGAAAGGTTTGGGTATTGTCTAAGGTTTATGGGTTAGCGCACAAATCAAAGAGAATTTGTGACGTTTGTATTAAATTTGAGGTATTTGTGCCTTTTTTTTATACATTATTGGCTGCTGCTTATCATAAATTGGGTTGTCTCTAGGCTTTTCATTCATGTAGTCCTATGCAGGTGCTTCATTATTCATTTAACATACACACTGTGTAACAATTGCATTCTTTTTCTGATGTTATCCATAGAAGCAAAAAGAAATAACAGAAGAGAATCCAAAATGAACCACGCAGAAAGGTAAGAGTTTAAAAAACAATGCAGATTCTAGATTCCATGAGTTATTTAGACCATATAGACAAATCAATTAAGCAACACTTATTACCAACAAAAGAAACCTTTTGTCCAGACCAGCACAATTTCATTTATAAGTATGAAGGTAAGAGGTATACTTAGTTCCAAATTTATAATCACTTGACAAAGTTTTGAGCTTTTCCTTATTGTCAGCTGCATTGGATGCGTGAGCATAAGAGCCAAGACAAACCGCAATCAAGAAGCAACCAACACCAAGGAAAAGAATTTCAGCATTGTTGATTTATCATCCAAATAGTAACGCTAAAATGCATAATCATCCCCTGGGGTTTGGGTAATTTTACCAATTTAAAAACCCTAGGTTGTTATATTGCAAAATCAAAACCCCAGGGGGTCTGTTTACAACTGAGCCAAACTCCAGGAGTGATTTTGTAATTTGGCCAAATAATAATTCATGGTTGTGCCTGTTACAGTCAGAACAAATACAATAATGAAAAAACTCACTATCTGGCCAAGTTTTTACTCCATCTTTTTCTAAATACAGTTCCACACAAAAATGCATACATAAATAGGGGTTGGGTGTGTTTATTTTTATGAACACATGCATGTTCACATGCCCATTTCCGTACACAGAGAGAGAGAGAGAGACCTATAACAACAGTTATGCTTGAAGTGACCACTTTTGTCACTGATAAACCAACAAAAGCCCAAGCATACTGTGTTGACTGATTACCAAGGCTGAGCACCAACCCACCCGCCATATCAAATAAAACAAAAGGCCAGTTATCCTGCATCAAGCATCAAAATTATGAATTAGTTGTAATTGATACAAAGGACAAGGGGAAGATAAAGAGAGAACAAAAAAAATGGTTAACCCATTTGTTACTTTTAGTGCATAATCTTATAAGGACAGGAAAATTTAAGTCTTAAAAGACAGAAAGACTTTCACAACGGTTGATTTGACCTGTTGTAATTAGTGCATGCTAAAAGTAGTGTCAGTTATATGATAAAAGTTATAAGGGATACTTTTTCGGTGTTGCGCCCATATAAACGTGATGTTGTTCTAATTACAAGTTGTCAAATTAGCGAATTGTGAAAAAAGTTGTATCCCTAGCATTGCTCGATAACAAAATGGGAGGACTTCTAATTTAACATATATCTAATGTGATCAATGAGCCGGTTCATGCCATCCTCCAAAAAATAAATTTT
Organism: Fagus crenata; assembly: GCA_014362285.1. Taxonomy (NCBI): domain Eukaryota; kingdom Viridiplantae; phylum Streptophyta; class Magnoliopsida; order Fagales; family Fagaceae; genus Fagus; species Fagus crenata. Next base: position 7,011 of record BKZX01017600.1, read on the forward strand.
TTCTTAAACACCAATTACCATATTAAACAGCAAATCATCAGATTATAAAACATTTTCTTCCCTTGAAAGAGGTCACATTAAAAGTAAAGCTAATCATTAATTAACGATATAGCATAAGTAATATGACACCACAAAAATTAACAATAGTACCAGAAAATAAAGCTCTACCATATAGTTTCAATATGCATTGAAGAATATATCTATTTATTCATGCTTATATTTTCATTAGAAATATATTGTCATTTTCCAATATGATCTCTTTTGAGAGCCCCTTTTAAATTGCTACAAGATATAAGATACATAAATTTATTCACTAAAGATAAGATTTATATTGGTATAACAACTTCATTTCCCCAAATGGTAAGCGAACATCTGCTTAATTGCGTATACACAGGGAACTCACCTGAGCAAGTTGAGTAAAAAAATTGGGCGAATTAGGTGTGATCTTGCCTATCTCCCCAAATGTTAAAGCAATAATGACAGCAGCCAAGAGATTGGTGATTGAGTAGTCAAGGTAAGTATGTTGAGGAAGATGACCTCGCCTTTCTAAGAGAGTCATAACAGCAGGCCATGTGCCTAAGAAGAACAAGGCAAACAACATGCACACAATGGCACCTCCTTTGCTCTCCACCACAAACATTTTTAAACCCCTAGAGATTATCATCTCAGTTGATATATTAAGCAAGGTAGATATACCAGAAAAATCCTGCAAGGAAGGCAATGAAACATGATAGAAATTCACTTGCTCTAAAAAGCTAAAATGCAAGGATTCCACATAAGGAAAAAAGAGAAGCAGTGACTATCAAAATCATGATTGATTTCCTTAAGGACCATATACACCACACCAACAAACTTTGGTCTAATTGTTAATATGTATATACTATATACTATTTGTTATTGTACTAGTCTAGGGTTTCCTAGGGTTTACGTTGTATTTACTATACCGTACACTAGACTAGGCCTATATATATTCTTTTATTTTGTACATGATTATTCAGAATACTCAATACACAGATTATTCTATCTGTTTCTCTGTGCTTCCCTCTCTAAAGTTAACATGGTATCAGAGCCAAATTAATTTTTTGGCATTGTGATTCTTAAAACTAGTTTAGGGTTTTTCTTAAAACAAATTTTCTCCACAAAACAGCCGTGCCTCTCTTCTCCTGCAACTGCTTCCAGAGACCTCCGTTCATCCTGTGCTGCCTACCACTCTGATCGTCAGAGCTTGATGTCCAAAACCTGAAAAATTTCATCGTCAGAAACCTCTCCACGCGCCGCCACGCGCCCCGTCTGTCTCTGGCAAACCCGCCGGTTCTGACCTCCGCCGCCGCCTCTAGGCTGCTCCGTTCCTCTTTTTCGAGATATCAAAGGCTTCGTCTCGTCAAGACGAATCCCCACCAGAAATATCGCCGCCAGAAACCTTCCCACGCGCCGGTGAAGCTTCCGGCCTGTTTTTTTTGTGCTCAGACCCACGCGCCCCGACCCGACCCGCGTGTTCTATGAGCTGCTGCTGCGCCCCGACCCGACCCACGATCCGACCCGCGTGTTCTGTGAGCTGCTGATGTCAGCCCTACATCTTGCTGACGTCAGCCCTAGCTGCAAAAAAAAAAAAAAAAGGCTTACCCATTATTTTTTTGTTTTCTTTTGCAGACCTTTTCTATATTTCTTATTCATTTCTAATGGATACCAACAAACTTCCTCAGACTGTTATTGCTGCTCATCCTTCTTTCTCATCCAGGAATGGTTCGAAATACTGTAAAAATTGTTATCAACAAGGACATCTTCTATTTGAATGCCCTACTGTCCAATGTCGGTATTGTCACAAGATTGGTCACATTGTCTACAACTACCCAACCAGGCCTCCCAAGCCAAGTCCCTCAAGAACTCTTCCAAGGCCTGATACTCCCTCTGTTGTTGCTGCTACTACAGAATCATTCTCTGCTCCTTCTCTCTCATATGTTTCGGTTAGTGAGTTAAGATCCTTAGTCTTTTCCATAGTCAAACACATTCTGTCTACTTCTGGTAAGGTTTCCTCTGCTGTCTCAGGTAACACTTGGTATTTTGATTCCACTTGTTGTAATCATATGTCTCCCGATTCTCAGTTATTTTCTTCTGTTATTCCTACTACTCATGCTCCTCTTATTCAAACTGCTAATGGCTTGTACATTTCTGCCAACCATACTGGTTCTGTTTCCACTCCTACACTGTCTCTTTCTGACACATATCTTATTCCCAACCTCACTCTTAATCTCATCTCTGTTGGTCAATTATGTGAACTTGGTTATGACTTGTGGTTTGGTTCTTCTGGTTGTCGTGTGCAGGATCCTCAGACGAATCAAGTTCTTGGGACCGGTCGTAGAGTGGGACGGATGTTCGAGCTCACTTCACTCCACCTACCTTCCACCCCAACACCCCCTCCGTCTCAGGTTGCTCATACTGCTTCTGTTTTTCCTTTGAGTTTTTGGCATTTACGTTTAGGTCATGTGTCCGTTCAAAAACTTCGCTCTTTAGTCTCTAGTGGTTTCTTGGGTCAAGTCAAACATGATTAAGTTGATTGTGTATCGTGTCAGTTGGCCAAACAACCGGCCTTATCTTTTACTAATAGTGACTCCTCTTCTCATGCCTCTTTTGACTTGATTCACTCTGATATTTGGGGACCTAGCCCCACTGCCACTGTAGGTGGATCAAAATATTTTGTCATATTTGTTGATGATTTTTCTCGATATACCTGGATCTATCTTATGCACAATCGCTCTGAATTAGCTCAAATCTATCGCACATTTGCCCAAATGATCTCCACACAGTTTTCAAAAACCATTAAAATCTTTCGCACTGATAATGCCATGGAATATAGAGACTCTCAATTCCTTGATTTCATTCACACACAAGGCACCATTATTCAGCGTTCCTGTGCAGGAACATCTCAGCAAAATGGTAGGGCTGAACGCAAACACCGCCACATTCTTGACTCTGTTAGGGCTTTCCTCATTTCTGCTTCATGTCTTGAACGTTTTTGGGGGGAAGCCGCTCTCACTGCTGTCTATACCATCAATCGTCTTCCATCCTCAGCTCTCCAAAATGTGACTCCCTTTGAACATCTCTATGGTACTCCAGCTTCCTACTCTTCTCTTCCCGTCTTTGGTTGCGCATGTTTTGTTTTACTTCAGCCGCATGAACATTCCAAATTAGAACCTCGATCTCGTCTATGTTGTTTTCTTGGGTATGGGATTGAACACAAAGGTTATCGTTGTTGGGACCCTATCTCTCAACGTCTTCGTATTTCTCGTCATGTTGTTTTCTGGGAACATACCATGTTTAATTCCCTGTCCAAGTTTACAACTTGTTCCACCCCTTCTTTTTTTACTAATCCATCACTACCTTTGTTTCCTATATCTCCTGCTGATTCTCCGACTTCTCCTCTAGCACCTCCACTAGCTGTGGATCCTGTCCTTGATCAGACTCCTAACCTCCCTCTTGCTGCTCCTCCTGCTGACTCTCCGGCTTCGCCCCAAGAACCTGCACCGCCTGTGGATCCTGTCACTGATCAGCCTCCTCTCCTCCCCCTTCGTCGTTCTGACCGGGTGAGAGCACCTCCTGCTCATTTGCGTGATTATTCTTGTTTTTCAGCTGTGCTTTCCCTTCATGAGCCTCACACCTATCGTGAGGCCTGTACTAACCCTCTTTGGCAGCAAGCAATGACAGAGGAACTTCAGGCTTTGGAGAAGACTCATACTTGGGACTTGGTTGATTTGCCTCATGGTAAATCTGCCATTGGCTGCAGATGGGTCTACAAGATCAAGACCAAATCTGATGGCTCTATTGAACGGTATAAGGCTCGTCTTGTTGCCAAGGGATATGCTCAGGAATATGGGATTGACTATGAGGAGACTTTTGCTCCTGTTGCTCGTATTACCTCTGTTCGTAGTCTTCTTGCTATTGCTGCAGTTCATCAGTGGCCTCTTTTTCAGATGGATGTTAAGAATGCTTTCTTAAATGGTGATCTCACTGAAGAAGTCTATATGCAGGCACCTCCAGGCTATTCAGACTATCCTGACAAAGTTTGTCTCCTTCGTCGCGCTCTGTATGGTCTTAAGCAAGCTCCTCGAGCCTGGTTTGCCAAGTTTAGCAGTATTGTACATCAGTTTGGCTTCTCATCCAGTTCTCATGATACAGCATTGTTTATCCGCCGATCTGATAAGGGTATGATTCTTCTTCTCCTATATGTTGATGACATGCTCATTATTGGGGATGATCACTCTGGCATTTCTGATTTTAAGCTCTTTCTCCACCAACAATTTGAGATGAAGGATTTTGGTCATCTGAGCTACTTCCTAGGCCTTGAGGTCTCTTCTGATTTCACTGGTTATTATCTCTCTCAGGCTAAGTATGCCTCTGACTTGTTATCTCGTGTTGGCCTGACTGACACTAAAGTTGTTTCTACACCCCTTGAGATGAATGCTCGCCTTACTCCCTTGGATGGCACACCTCTCAGTGATGCCACTCTCTATCGTCAGCTTGTTGGCAGCTTAGTTTATCTCACTGTAACCCGCCCTGATATTGCTCATGCTGTTCATTTGGTGAGTCAATTCTTATCTGCTCCCCATTCTACACACTATGCTGCAGTGCTTCACATTCTTCGCTATATCAAGGGTACTATGTTTCACGGACTTCACTTCTCTGCTCACTCCACTCTTGACCTCTGTGCTTATTCTGATGCTGATTGGGCCGGGGATCCTACTGACCGCCGCTCTACTACTGGATTTTGTTTCTTTTTGGGAGACTCTCTTATTTCTTGGCGCAGTAAGAAACAACATATTGTGTCTCGCTCTAGTACTGAGGCAGAGTATCGTGCTCTGGCTGATACTACTTCTGAACTTCTTGCTCTTCGTTGGCTGTTGGAAGATATGGGTGTTACACATTCTTCACCGACTGTTATACATTGTGACAACCGTAGTGCTATTCAGATTGCGCATAATGATGTTTTCCATGAGCGCACCAAGCATATTGAGATTGATTGTCATCTTGTGCGTCATCATCTGTCTGCTGGCATCCTACATCTTCTTTCAGTTAGCTCTTCTGATCAGACTGCTGACATCTTTACGAAGACTTTTCCTCCTGGTCGTTTTCGTGATCTTGTTTCCAAACTCAAGATGGCTTCTGTCAAACCACCTTGAGTTTGAGGGGGGATGTTAATATGTATATACTATATACCATTTGTTATTGTACTAGTCTAGGGTTTCCTAGGGTTTACGTTGTATTTACTATACCGTACACTAGACTAGGCCTATATATATTCTTTTATTTTGTACATGATTATTCAGAATACTCAATACACAGATTATTCTCTCTGTTTCTCTGTATTTCCCTCTCTAAAGTTAACACTAATAAAGCTCAGAATACATAAGTGGCAAACAAAATGAATCTTAACACAGGAAAAGAGAGACAAGGGATGAGCTCAAAACCATAAATTCAGAAGATTTGACTACTGGCTACTGCTCATAGTCAAGAAAAGAAGAAAACCAAAACAATTAAACAACACTCCCTCAAAGAGTCCCTTTGAGTATTTTGAACAAAATAACAAGCAAAAAATTAGTTGCAATGGCATAGTGAGAGATTAATCAGAACACATACCATTACAGAGAAAAACCCAAGTCTTAGATTACAATTTTACAAAACATTGAAACCCAATTGTCGTTATCATCCACCATTCAACCAATTCCAAGAACAATAGTGTAAGACTTTTAAGGTAGAACTCAATGTGATGATTGTTTCTTATTATAAATGCTCCTGGAACTCCTATTTCCTTTTCCCAGTCAAACGTAACCTTGAATGCAGACTCCCTTGCTATTAAGGGGGTGATTTTATGGATGCCTTACAGTTCCTTTGCATAGTTTCTGCAGTAAGAGTTGACAAGCAGCAACACTATACTAAGACATTGAATTTCCTACCAACTCAAGATTTTCCTATAAGAAGAACTAGACAAAGCACAAAAGAGAAATTCACAGATTTAGTACAACATCATTGGCAATTTAGTACATTAGAACTAATCAATTACAACTTTAAATTTGCAAGGATTGAGATAATAAAGATAGCATGTTTAATAACTTATTTGTGGTAAAAGTATGATGCTACAAATTTAAATTTGATTCTTTGTTTGGCTGCTTGAAGGAAGAAACAATTAAGTTAAGCCAATTGACCCATAATGTTGATCGTATATAAGCATTCCCTTGAATACTTATGTAACACTTTTTTTTTTTTGGCACAATGATGGTAAAATATCAAATGGATTAACATGGAAGTTCAATTAAAATTGAAATAATTGAAGTAAGTATTTTTATATTACAATTACTAAAAAATAATTACACTTTTCATATTTTTCTTATACATCGTGATACGGAGAAACATAGTCTATTGACAGTCTTATATGAGTGCTGCTATAAATGATAACGATGTCCAATTCACAACAACATTTGCAACTGCAGAGAACGAAAAGAATTATTTGTTGCCTATATGCGGAGCAATAGAAGTAGAAAAAGAAACAAAGAATTCTTTAAATCTTTAAATACAAAAATCTCTGCAAATTACACTTGCAAAACATTCACATAAATAGAAATATAAATTTTCCAATATAATTACAATATTTATTAGATGGTAGTCTATTTTGTGTTTTAATTTATTATGATTGTTTATTTTATAATTTAAATGCTATCTTACAAAATTGCTGCACGTAGCATATTATTACCGTCATTTTCTATTTAAAAGTATTTCATACATCGAAGCAAGTTCTCAAACCACAAAGAACTAATTTACATATTCAATAAAAATAGAAAATATCCCAATATTTCTTTAGATCTTAGTTTTGGTAGCTTTTCGTGCATCGCACGTGTTCGTGACTAGTCTTTATAAAATGTTAGATTTTTTTGTCACTTGGCTTATTTCTAGAGGGCTGGAGTAGCTGATCTTGTGCTCCCGGAGAACCATATAATTTTCTCACTAATTCTATCAGAATTCACATATTTTATTTTTTAAAAAATAAAAACATATTTATCAATACAAACATAACATTTATCACAAAATATACTAATTTTATCAAAATTAACACAGAACCTGATGTTACCCGAAACATTGATCAAGAAAAAGTAACACTGATTGAAAGCTTGTCATTTTCAGCATTGAAAGCTTCGTAATCATTCAAATTACTGTTTCCTACCAGGACAACGTGATTCACGTGAATTCTCCAATTATTTAGCTTTGTCTAGAATTATTTATTTATCCTGCTTGCTGAGATGATTGGGATATATACGAGAGAGAGTTTAATTGAACGGGTTGGGAATGGGAGATTCTGGTAAAGTTTTTGAGGATAAAAAAAGTTATTTTGGTTATTTTTCATTACATAGGAAAATATTACATAATATAATTTATCCTTGTGAACCTAGGGCCTCTTTTATCACGTAAATAAGGCTTTATTACTTACAAGGGCATTCTTATCAGCTTCTCTATTCGGTTGAAAACAACAAAATATAAGGAGAAGGCAGTCAAAACACGCAGCACCAGCCTCCTCAGATGAGTGAAAATCCGAAGCTGATGAACAGTAGCTTGCCCAACTCAAGGAGCTACTGTTCATCCTTACGGGAATAAAAAAAGCTTTTTTCTCTCTTGCAAGCTGTCTACCGCGTCAATAATAACGGAAAAAACAAAAACAACAAAAACAAAAACAAAAACACAATAACAGATCTAAATCTTCAATACCGAAAAAAAAAAATGATGAACAGTAAAAGAAAAAAGAAAAAAAAAAATGAGAAAGAAAAATATATTCAGAGGTGAAGTAGCAGTAACAACAAAGATTGAGGCTCAAAAGGAAAAATGGAGGCTTAAAACGATGGAGGCTCAAAATGAAAAAAAAATAATAATAAAGCACCGCTGAGAAAGAAAGAAGAAAGAAAATGAAGTGGGGACGCTGAGAAAGAAAGAAAGAAAGAAAGAAGAAAAGAAAATGAAGGGGGGGACGCTGAGAAAGAAAGAAAGAAAGAAAAAAGAAAAGGGGAGTAGAAAAAGTGGGAGGGGATACGTGGGTGATGGAGAAAAAAAGGAGAAAAGAAAAAAGAAAAAAGAAAAAGAGGGGAGGTGTACATGGGTGGAGGAGAAAAAAGAAAAGAAAAAAAGAAAAAAGAAAAAAAGAAAAAAAGGAGAAATATCCTACGGATGGTAGAGAAAAATAAGAAAAGATGGTATTTTGAGAGTTATGAAAAAATAAATAAAATAATAAAAATATATTAAAAAATAAAATAGTAAAGTTAGATTAGAGAATCTGATGCAGTGATGTTTTAGTTAAACTAACAAAAATAGATTTTTTAAAACTCAATTATTAAAAAAAAAATGAGGAGACGGATAGAAATGCTCTGAATCCAACAAGGTGGCATTTCTAGTTGTAGACTTTAATTTTAAGAAGTTATTTAATTTAGCTTCTTTTTGAGTGTGGTGTGCATTTGTGTTCTT